>JAMZAV010005873.1:0-41099 GCA_024449915.1 Sweltsa coloradensis
AACCATTATCATGGGAGTATCATTAGTACTTTTGTTATGTAAAAAGTAAACTAACTCACTATTAAATCGATATTGTTACTGAACAATAAGTACTCGCCTTTTGTATTTCAACATCCCACATAATTAAATTAGATCACGAAGCCACGCAATCTCATTGTAATTCTGTAAACGTTGACAAGGCGTTTGATTGCTCTCATTGCAAATTTGTGCGCATTGTAGAAACTATGCAATTTTGACTCTCAATGTATTATTGTTCAATTTAAAATTTGTTAACAAGAAAGAAAAATAAAATTGTTGAAAAAATATGGGTATATAACAGTGTGATAATTAATTAAATATAAATACTTTTAATATAGGATGATAGAGAGGTCATATAATAATATATTATACTACTAATATACTACTACTATACTATACTATACTAATAATACTAATACTATACTACTACTAATATAATTCGTTCTGCATTTTGAAGTTTAATTAATTAATTAATGAATTTAATTTAATTCACTAAGTAATCGATTGTTTATTCTTTATTTGTTTTGTTTTCTTGGTGTTGTCAAGGCTGGTCTGTTGGCTGGTCTCAATTTGTACTTACCAATTCATCATTTGCTTTGTATTACAAAGTTTTTCATGGTACAAAATCACATTAAGACGCGTTTTAGGCCACCAAAAATTACCGAATCCAAATTTTTTTTTCGCCTTCGACGAAAAAGCCTCCGGCGGCTGGGGCTTCGCCCCAGACCCCAGCTGTACCGCTCACCCTCATCGCGACTAAAATTCACCTGTGCACACCTAATGTACAGGCCTAGAACCGCCACTGAATATACGGTTGTTTTTGTTGGCGCCATGAAGGTGCTGTGCTAACATGTGCTGCATGGTGGAAAAAAAAAAATATAAGCTCGATGGTGGAAACGAGTTTCTAGCAGCACTTCCGTGACGTCACAGCCAAGATGGCAGCGCCCACAAATATCTACTAAAACTACCGTATAGCCAAACCTTACACACTCAAAATAAATGAGATCTAAAAATAGGCCAAGCTCATTTACCCTTCCTAATTAATTGCGCATTCTTAATTCATAAACGTACAGTGTCCCGTAACAACATCCTTGAAAAGCTTGGCAAAATAGAATTTGTAACTATTAATTTATACCTGATAGTTCATCCAAATTCTTTTTTTCTAATAATTTAAACGTTATGGTTTTAAATGGCTAGCACTAAACTGGACTTTAAATTTGTTGAACTGGAAGTTAAAATAAATCCCACTTTTCGCTCCCTCGTTGAACTCGAGTCTCTCACATTCCGGGTAGATAGTGTGGGAGACCAGGGTTCAAATACCAGTCGGGTTCATTTTTGATGTGTCATTTGGTGGGTGTCATTTCTGAATTGTACTAAAATTAATAACTCCGCCTACGGGAGTATTTCCCAAATAACTAAATAAAGAAATAAAATGTCTGAAATAAATTACCGTTTTGTTTATGAAGGGTGTTCACTTAGTTGATTTTGGGCATAGAATTTCAATTTGATTGCCCAACTATACCATCATGACTGTGTGTAAAAGTATTGGAATAACTCAAATTAATAGCTCAAACACTAAAAGATTTAATTTTACTAATACTTATTACCCGTGCGGTAGGTCTTGACATCGGGAGTACAAGCAATTTTTTTTTGTGTGTGGGGGGGGGGGGGGGGGGTTAAAGTGCGCCCCCAGGCTTTCCCGTAGCGCCGCCACTCTGGAAGTATACCTAGTAGAATATAAGAATGAGGTGATCAAAGGTGATCAGTGATCACTATTAAATTGCAATAGCAAATAATAAATTAATAAAACAACATAAAACAACAATTTAACATGAAATACTAAGGTATACAAATAAAAATAGTAAATAAATAGTGCATTAAGTTGTATGAATAACAAAATCAACTTACAACTGAAATAAATAGGTACCTAATAAAATAATTTACATTTGGTAATAAGGTTCTATACTCAATGGTAGAGGGGAAAACTTCTTTATCGACTCTGTTAGAACCGTCTAGCTATAAAGATAAGACTAGGAAAACGCTTAAGTCCCGCCGCGTTGTTGGATGAGCGTATTGGTGCATTGAGCTGCCATGTGTTATGCGGATTTTCTGTTGTTCTGTGAAAAAATTATTACTAAGTTCAAATTTTTTTTAAATTAAATTAAATTTAATAAAAAATAAACTTAATTTTTTTTTTTTTAATTAATCGTAATTTAAAAAAAATAAAAAAATAAAAAAATTGGGATTTTTATAAGAAATAATTATTCGATTGCGCTCAAATTTCACACGAATATATAAATTAATAAAATTAAGGTTCTGTGAAAAACTTATTACAATAGGATCAAGCATGTAGGTGTAATAAGTAAAAAAATTGTTTTAAAAAAGAAAAAACCCACAAAGTTTCTATTTTCATTAGAAATAATTTTTCGATTGTGCTCAAATTTCACACGAATATCTTAATTCATAAAATTAAGGTTCTGTGAAAAAATCATTAAAATCGGATAAAGCATGTAGATGTTATAAGTAAAATAAATTTTCAAAAAATCGAAAAAAATCGTAAAATTGCGATTTTTATGAGAAATAATTTTTCGATGGCGCTCAAAAACGTGGCAGTTCTAAGTTCAGAGATTTTGAAGGCCTCCATAAAATATCGGTTTAGCCGGAATCGTGCTAACAAACAGACAAAAATACAGAAAGAAAGAAAAAAAAACATTCCGGATTTTTTTCTCCAGTGTAGTGAAATGGAATCTTCGCTTCGCTCGCTACGCTCATCCAATAAGCTGTCGGTCGCCGAGGGATCGCAGCACTGTCGTCCAAGCATTATGGCCACAGGATCGGCAAAAAGTAAAGAAAATAACGGTCTCTAAAACTGCTTTCGGAGAAAAACACGACTATTTTAAAGCCAAGCCTTGCCAATATATCCTAAAAATAAAGTGTTTGTGAAGTGTACGAATAAAATCAAGACATTTTGATTTTTGATGCTCCTAAACATTGACATCACATCTGGCGAAACAGCTGGAACTTTGGACACACCATTACCAACAAGGCAAAAAAACACTTTCGTAATCGTGATTACTTAAAATCATTATTTCGCTAAAATACTGACTCTGTGGGACGAACTACTTTATTCACAACTTATAGAATGTTGATTTATGTGATAACATATCACGATAACATGGCCAAATACGGTAGACCCTACTAGAGAACCTGGATCTTATTAACTACGTTAAGGCCCTACCTAATGCCAGTTGTGTGTAAATTGTCAACGTTGGCGTCCGTGCTCTCGCTTGACCTTGACGCGCGACTGCTTTTACGCGTGCGCAGTAAGCAGGTAAACAAAATGATTAGCACGTGGTCGAAACCACCGCCCTCCCCTAGGAAAGGATAGGAAAGGAAATCAACATGCTGCACGAGCTGCTGTCAAATACCGTGTCAAATTGTTTATCTACCTTAGCAACCATGTAGCAACCGATCTATTTTGTGAGTATGAATAGGTAAACCTATTGATTCTTTTCACCGTCTAGGTCTAGTACACTTTTTATTTCATCGTTAGATAGACACAATCACATTATCAATCATAGGGCCTAGCTAGGCCTAGGGCCTGGATCTAATGCCAAAGTAGGGTTAGCCCAGTTGTAAGGGCTTTGGGCCCTAGGCCTAGTCATTTGGTGGTCCTAAACTTCAGGCATTGTACCATTGGGTTTCATTGTACTTTGTACCAAATTGTAACTAGGCCTACTGTAGGTCCTGAGCCGGTACTCTTGTACTTGGCGGGTCCCAACTTTTTTACACTAACGAAAAGGATTTCGGGTGCGCTCTTTTCGAAAAGTCCAGGGAACCAGTGGAAAGTTCGGCTAACCTAACGAAAGTAGTTTTGTAACGGAAAGTATTTCGGGTGCGTATGTTTTCATTGAAAAAACAAGTGTTGAAAAGTTGGGACCTGCCAAGTACAAGAGTTCCCCAGCCCTATATTCAGCCCTGGCCTAGCCTAGCCCATACCTAGGGCCGGTAATAAAGCCGTATACCGCCTCTTGAATAGTAACACACAAAAACCACAATTGATTAATCTGATATAGGCCTAACAGGTGTACCAACACCTCGTCAAAGTTTTGCGATGAAAAGTAGGTTAATGGGGGGTGGGGGATGGTGCGAAGGTTGTTACACCTGTAGTTTACTTTTCACGTGGCGGTATAGGCCTAGGCCTACGGCATTTTTACCCTAGGGACTAGCAATTTTATTTGGGCTATAGCCCAGGGGTTAGGTATCCTAGGCTAATGCCAACAAGGTACCAAGCCTAGGTAGAAAAATTAGCTCCTGGTAAGTCTTCACGGTTACTGTTGAAGACATGGCTAAAAGTCTATATATACACAATTACCCGAATGGGAAGGAAATTTAATCATTAATTCTTCCGTATGATAGCGCACTTGCCCGCCGCCGTACCAACAGCACAAAAACACAAGTTTTTTGATAGTCCTTTATATTCAAAATTGAAACGTGTAAAAAAAAAAAATAGAAACGCTAACAGTTTTGTAGGCCTAGCTTTTTTGTTTGCGTAAATTATAGATGTGACAAGGTTTTTCAGCTTGGCTTTTTTTTTTCAAATGTTTTACGAGCTAAAATTGGCTAAAATTGGTGCGCTATCATCAGTGGCGTATCCATCCAGGAATTCATTGGGGGGGGGGGGGGGGGGTAACTAATAATTTATAGATGCACCGAAGGCTAAAGTGGGGGCAGTGGCGTAGGGAACTTTTTTCTTAGTGGGGGGGTCATACTCAAGTTGACTACGAGGTCGGGTGGGCAAACCGGGGACGGGGCAAAGCCCCAGCCGCCGGAGGCTTTATCACCGTAGGCGAGATTTTTTTCAAAAGGCGCCCTTGATAGGTGGCCTAAAACACGTTTTCAGGCGAATTTTAATTATGAATAAGGGTTACATTTTGAAGCTAATATTGCATTGAAAATTGATTACCTGACTAAAATCGGTCGACAGTCTGCTTGGGAGTGAAAACACTGCACACAAAATAATATGATGAATATTAGTCTAAAATCAGATGGCTAGTCTAGTTTCGCAAATCACGTCTTTACTGAATCTTTCTAAAAAATGTTAACAAAAACCTTCCTTTTTGTTTGCAAGCCCGACTGTAAAAAAAATCCTAAATATCACCCAACAAGTTATAAGTTAGAAAATTACACCCATACCTGGCTGGCTTGGGCCCCCCCACTGGGGGGGTCAAGCCAACAAGTGGGGGGGGGAGTTTCCCCCCCACCCCCCCCCCCTTCCCACGCCCCTGAGTGGGGGTCCGGAGGGCAACCTTCAAGGTCATTTTGGGGAAAATCTGTGCGTTATAATTTTGCCTTTAGTGTCGCGATAAAACAGTGTCTATAGGCCTATTCTTAATTGAATCGTTAAAGTGCACGTTCACACTTTTTTTGCAGGGGGGGGGGGGTGTCTTCCCCCTCCGATGCACAATAAAGCTTCCCGTTCCCGTATCCCGGTAACGACGCCACGATTTTTGTTGCGTTCTAATTTTCCCCTTAACGTTCCCGCCTGAAGTCTATTTATTTGTTTTATTTGGCAATATATCGTTAACCGGGCAAAGCCCCACCCCACGAGTTATGTATAATAAAACAAAATAGGCCCATGTACAAACATACATGCATAACATTATTCCAAAATCACAAACACACTTGAACATGGTGCAATTTACATCTAAAAAACATGACATTGAGACTGATTGAAGTCAATCTTAAGCTAGGCCTACATTAAAACTAAAAGTTTGAATTTACACATATTTTTGTATTGCTCTGAATGAAGCCAAGGACCATATCAAATGGATTTAGCTCTCTGTTATGGAGCTAGATCATTGTAAATTTGCTGAACACGATTCAGGCAAGTGTATCGAAAAACATCTATTGCGTACAGTATTTTAGCAAAACGAAGTACCGGTACACAGAAGTTTATCATATTCAACATGTTACTATCAGCAAAGCAACTGTGTATGATCGTGTAAAGACAAACAAGATCAGTGACGTTGCGCCTAGAGTCTAAAGTAAGAAATTCCCGAACATGTCCCGTCACTCATCTAGCTGTGATTGGGAATCCGTGTCTTAAAACAGAGCATTTTAATCAGTTCCTTCTGCACATTTTCTAAACTGTCGGCATTGGTTTTACTTTTATGTCTATTATTAGGTTCCACGCAGGGCTGGCATTTTTTAGGGCAGCGGTTCTCAACCTTTTTTCCGCTGCAACACACATGACTAAGTACGTTCCCCTACACGACACACCTACATGGGTGTACCCACATTTCAACGAAATAATATTTTACCAGCTTAAATAAACCTTACTTTATTGTTAAATTTTGCTAATTACAATACACAATAGCTTACCAATGTGTGACAATGTATAAATGTCACATGTTTCCTCATCAGTGATGGGTTACCTGGGACAGATGTAATTCACAGTTTCTCAGTACGAGGGCGAATGGTAGACAAACTGACGCGCATTTCACTATCAACATCAAGAAGACTCGATCTGTTCTTTGACTTGATTGTTTTTAAAGTTGAGAAAACTGCCTTGCATAGATATGAATTGGAGAAGGGAAGAAAAACTCACAGAGGCTTGTTAAGAATTGCAGGGTACTCATTTTGAAATTGATCCCAAATTAATTAAGAGAGATCGATTGAAATCTTGAATTTAGAATTGTATCTGAAGTAAATTTTATCAACTATTCCATTTGTGGATTGGCCTACGTTAGGTCTGACACGTCGTTTGATGTGTTCACCAGAAACTGCAAATGGAGTGATAACTCATTCTTTTACTTTTGTTGATGAAAAGGAATGAAAGTATTTCTTCAAACTCTCATGAAGATAGGTCAAGTGTTGAATTATATATTGCAACACTAGTTTTTTTTTCTTCGAAAAACAAGTTTGGTAAGGTAGCACCAAGAATATGTAGCGATAATAATATAGCGATATTTACGTTTGCACACACGCGCTCGACCCGGCACCTCCATCAAAATCATGTTTTTTTATACTACTAATAATAATTCGAGTAGGGGCCTGCCAAATACTCGACTAGACTTAAATTTAGGGTACTCGCACACCCCTATAGTTGTCACTCACTTTCAATTCACTCCTAGAACTTTGGCGGTATATAGTCAATCAATCAATCAATCAGAAAAATGTTTATTCACAAGAAAATGCTTATTACATTGGTTACATGGCTTATTTATAACACAAGTTAATCAGTACAATAAAAGCTCATAGTTGAGGTCAAAATAATAACAATATGAATGATGAAACAAAATAATCTATGAGTGAAATGACAATAGTAATGAAATAAAATTCTATAAATGCATTATCATTTGAGAAGCCCACATAAGCATAATGCTCGTGTGTGGGCAATTACAGGACATATTAAATACATTGTTCATAATCAACAAGATGATGGCTAGAGTAATTTACTTTAGTTTAAACTTTAAATAGAGAACAAAAAAGTATGTGCAAGGAAGCAAATGTGAATGGTTACCCTAATCCTTAATATTAATTCACATTTTCAAGCCTACCCTGTAACTCATAGGTTACAAAGGTTCCTAAAGCTAGAGACCTAAAAAACTATAGACTTAAAAACTAAACTTAAAAACTAAACTATTACTGCAAATAATAAGTTAAAACTGATTGGGCATTCTGATTACTGTTGAATCCTTTTCGAGGAGCCACCTCTTTACATTCTTTTTAAAAGTGTAGAAAGAAGAAGAGAACATATTTTCAGGTAAGGCATTATGAATTAGGGGCCCAAGAAAGGAGATATGTCTTTGACCCAGGCGTGTGTTTTTCCTAGGCAGGAACAATCCATGCCGGGTTGAAAGTCTAGTGTTAGTACGTGTGTGCATAGACGGCTGTTGAAATTCTGAATTGTATTTATGAATAAAAAGTAGTATATTTCTAACAATATAACTGTCTAATGTCAAGCACTTTTGCTTGTTTAAAGGTACTTTTGGAAGAGAAGTCTTTGGCTTTTTTAACATGGTTTTTTAGGGCTATTTTTGAATAATTAACAGGGGGTTGAGATATACATTTTGCACACCACCCCATCCAATAATGCCATATTCAAGGCAAGACTGGAGTAATGCAAAATAGATGGTTCTAAGAACATTGAGTTCAAAAATGTTTCTTAATCTGTAAAAAACATACATTAGATTTTTTGCTTTATTACATAGAGTAAGTATATGATCATTCCATTTTAGATGAAGATCTGATTTTTAGTCCCAAGTATTTTAGTCATACTAACTTGTTTAATCTCATAACAACTACATTGGGAAATTAGTATCTTGAGTAGGCCTATAAACACAAGGAGAAGAATGAAGTTTGATATTGAGGTTCACATTTTTAGGTTAGTAACTAAGTGGGTGAGAATGTTATATAGACGGTCTTAGTTTTCATTTAGAGTCAGTAAATGTTCATTTAGCCATTGAAAGGTGTTATTTATCACCGGTTTGCTAGTTTATAGACCTCATTCCAAGGTGTTCATTGATAGTATGATTACGGTGTCATCAGCATATGATATGATAGTTCCATTAAATTTCAGATTACATAGATCGTTTATATAAATAGTAAACAGTATTGGTCCAAGGACAGTACCCTGTGGAACTCCCAATTTCAACTGATTATAGTCACTGTAATGATTGCCTACTTTTACCCTTTGTTTTCTATTGTTTAAGAAGCTACGAAAAATGTCCAGCGCTAATCCTCTCGAATTCTAGATTTTCCAATTTGGTTATAAGTATTTTGTGGTCTACCGTGTCCAAAGGCTTTACTCAAGTCTAGAAAAATAGCTATAGTTTTTTTTTGATGTGGTCCATAGATTCATAGATTGTGTTGGTTACTTATAAATAGCATTATCAGTACTCAGGCCACTTCTGAAACCAAACTGATTCGGGGAAATTAGATTATATTTATTCATGAATTCCATAAGCCTCGTCTTCAAACATTTTTCTAACAATTTTTAGAAAATGAGTTGTTAAGGAAATGGTCCTGTAGTTTTAGGTTCTAAATTACTTCAGCCTTGTAGATGGGGGAGATGTCGGCTACTTTAAAGTAGTCAGGAAATATACACTTGTTAAGGCGGCGTTAAAAATATGAAGTAACGGATTGACAATAAATGGATGAATAGTTTGATTGTCTGGTGCTGATAGCGTTCGTGTTAGTGGCGTACATCAATACACTTCGATATAACAATAAATACGGTAAACAAAAATCTTGTGACACACCTCACAACTGATCGCGACACACTGGTGTGTCATGACACAGTGGTTGAGAACCGCTGTTCTATGGTACTATGCAGAGTGAAATCACAGTTGGTAAGGTAGGCCCCACCCCCTCTGGGTTCAGTGGGTTAGTCTTACGAGTCTTGGGTGGAAACTCAGCATCTAGAATGTAGTACAAAAACACTTTTTGAATTTACATGAAGGGAAATTAAATATTTTCTTGTTCTGTTTTCACCCTCCTACAGATAGCTAAACATTGATTTCCCCTAAATAGGCCTAGCTATTTTATTCCATTTAAATCATAGATTTTTTTGTGCAAGTCCTCAATGTTCATAAGAAATTGCAATCTTTAGTCGATATTTAAAAATGTTATGTGACAAAACGATGCCAAAATTTACAAATTAAGCCATGTATGAGGATTGGTAGGCCCTATTATTTTTCTGAGTAGGCCAGGCCCTGTGCAAAGAAAAATATTTTGATCAATGAAAAATGTAGATAAGCGTAAGCAAGTAAGAGTAGGCCTACTGTAGCTCGAAAAGTACGAACACACATTTCAGCTTAAGCGTCCCCCTTCTAATTCGATTTTTAGTTTACAAACTTTGTCCAGTTGTGCACAATGATGTTAAGTTTGGGTTCTAACTTGATGTATTGCTTCACAGGTAAGCTCTAGGCTCTCCAAGAGTCATTCAAAATGGCTGACTTCAGGGTAGAATGGTTCAAAGATAGGGTTCTTGCATATATGGGTGAAGATGATGGGAATCTGTTCAGTGAAATGCTGGCGGAAAATGACGACGAGCTTGGAGATATGATGATATCATTTTTAGATGACGAAATTGCATCTGGCAAAGATTTGAAAAAAAGAATATTTTATGTTTATAAAACATACTATGATAAAGTAATCCAAGAAGAAATCTTAGTTCAGGAAGAAGGTGAGATTGCAGACTGCAGGCCTTCTAAGGGGAAGCCCATTGTTAATAGGGTTGCCAGACGTCCCAATTTTAGGTGTTGTGTCCCGCATCCCGATTGGTTTTGTATTGGGACATATAGGGCTTACTATCCTGATTTTCTTTTAAATATAGCATTTAATAATATTTCCTCTATAATAAATAATAATATTACAAAACAAATTTTCCATTTCCATTTTACCTATAAACAAATTTACAACTTTTTTGAACAATCAAACAAACAAATTTTAAATTTTTTTTAACAGTCATCAAGACTACTATTGTGTAGGTATTTACTTACAATTTTACCATTATCCATTAGCTGGTCCACAATTAGCAAAGCAATTACGTGATGCTAGCCTGAATGTATTAGTTAACTCACTTTATTCATCTATGTCCACGTTTATATCATGCGAGCTGAGTCCGGACTGAAATATTCAAAGTGACCTGAGTACGAACTGAAATCGTCTACTGAACATCTCAGTCCGGTCTAAGTCCAGCTCGGTAATGAAGCCACGCTAGCTCGGTCTGTGCGGCCTGAAATATGCGTGATGACCGCAAGCAAACTCAAATAGGCTACATGCTAGTGGTCATCTTTCTTCGTAAATCATCCAATCACAACGCCTCATTCCAGTCCGGCCTGACAGCGTGTGATAAACATTACTGAACTGAAAATTTAGCCCGCACCCAAGCCAGTTCGGAATCAGCTCGCGTTATAAACGTGGTTTATGCCTATTTGCTATGGCACACACCTGTTGGGATGGGTCAATTATTGCAGTGTTAAATATACTAGGAAGCTTCGCAAACACTTTTTCAGGCGCATTGTTGGATGTGCGTAATTTAAAATGAATTTTTCCCAAAAAATATATATTGACCATTGCAACACATATAGGCCTAATTATGTCGTCCTGTAGTCCTCTTGATAAACAAAAACTTCTCCTGAACTATTTGAAGTATCTTAAAACCATCCCTCTTTTATTCTCTTTTATTTGAGTTTAGTTTAGTTTAGTTTTTATCTGTGTTTCTGGCAAAAGCTACTTATATTATAATAACTGTTAATTTTACATGTATATGTTTGTTTTGTGTCCTATATATTAAATTTGCGCTAGTGGAATGTATGTTCTGTTGCAAATAAAGGCTTAATAATAATAATTAATAATAATAATTCTGCATTCAATACTAGGTACCAGTTCAGTACTAGGTAGGCTTAAATAGTTACCTCCTCTGATCATAAGATGTGAACAATGAGATTGGTGAGGCATTGAATAAATAAATAAATAAATAAATAAATAAATTTTATTTAGAGTCTACCCACTCAGTTATATAACTGATTTTCAGTGGGGGACTTTAAATCAAAGCGACCAAGCCAACCCTACAGGCCCCGACGCAATCGACGAGTGAGCGATAACCAACCAAAGATCGATATTTTTAATAGGAAATATAGCAATCAGTGGTATGGACAGTGCGAACACCCGCGAATCAACGCCAGAATCAACAAGGCCGATTCAGAACAACTCTGAAATTTATTATGTGCTTCGTTGCTAGGACGGCTCCAAAGTCCAACTCCGCTTTCTCGTGGTCCAACTTTGCTAGTGAAGACAACTTTTTAAGTTCTAACCCATCTGTTGCTGGATCTATCAACCATGGGTCTGTCCTCCCACATCCCTTTAGGTTAGAGTGGCACCTTTGGGGTTTTAGAGTAATGGAGCAAAATGACATAATGTTTGAAAAAAGAAGTCACACTTTACTTCTTATGTAGAAGGCTGAAGGTTCAACTACGTGATTCCATATGAAATGGCCTAGTGTCACTATTAGGGGTGATGATGAGTGGTGATGAATGTGGATGACATATAGACTACCTACCCTATTTAGTAGGGCCTATTTACCAAAAAAAAAACTCCTTGTACTGTGCCTGTATGATGGTTTTGAACTCACAAATCAATTATTGAAAAAAATCTTACCGATTCGATTAGCTTAATGTTGTGCTCTAACATTTTTGTAATTTGCCAGTTCCAAGACCACCTCCTCCAGAACCCGAAACTGAGCCCGACACAGAAGATGAACTTTTATCTCCTCGAAGTAAGAAAGGCAAGAAGGGTAAGAAAGGTGGGAAAAAAGGGGGAGGTGCAAAGAAAGGAGGCAGTGCAAAGAAAGAAAAGCAACCAACGGAAGATGGAGGTAAGGGTTTACATAAAAAGTGTATTTTGAGTTCTATAACAAACTGGTATATTCAGGCAGCCTTCTGTATGTAAGAACCTACAATTGGCCAATAGTCGGAGATAAGTTTTATAAATCAACTTTTGATTTAAATCTGATTTTAAATTACATATTTTATTTTTATTATATTTATCAGATTTTGATTAAAGTTTGGCTAACCAACTGAAAAATTGCAATTGTAGGTAGGCACCCCAAAAATATCACAATAATTGGCAAACCAATTGGCAATCCATATTCAAACTAATTTTATCTAATGTGAAAAATATTGTTCTTACAATGGGATGGGATTTCTTTTTTGTTTAGCTACTTCAATTAATGATTTTGATTAAAAAATCATTTGTGATGATACTGAAGATTGTAAGTTAAATAAGGGGCTCTGCATGTAGTGACTTAGACTACTGTTCCTGTACTGATAGTCTAGTGGTAAGGCCTAGTCGGAAGCCGGAACCAATTTTGCTTTGTTTATAATAACTTCAGAAGTGCGCCGGCCGCTAAGTATGTGAGTATATATGAACTTTGACAGAAACTTATGCTTATTGCTAGTAATTGCTAGATCACTTATTCTGGTCTTGCCTAGATACACATGCCTGGTTATTTGTTATTACTAGGAAAACGCTTAAGTCCCGCCGCGTTGTTGGATGAGCGTAATTGGTGCATTGAGCTGCCATGTGTTATGAGGATTTTCTGTTGTTCTGTGACAAAATTATTACAAAGTCGAATAATTTTTTTAAATTAAATTAAATTAAATAAAAAATTGACTTAATTTTTAAATTTTTTTTGTGAATCGTAATTTTAAAAAAGGAAAAAATCGTAAAATTGCGATTTTCATAAGAAAAAATAATTCGATTGCGCTCAAATTTTACAAGAATATATTAATTCATAAAATTAAGGTTCTGTGAAAAATTCATTACAATAGGATTAAGCATGTAGGTGTTATAAGTCAAAGACTTGTTTAAAAAAAGAAAAAACATGTAAAATTTCGATTTTCATGAGAAATAATTTTTCGATTGCGCTCAAATTTCACACGAATATCTTAATTCATAAATAAAGGTTTTGTAAAAAAATCATTTAAATCGAATTCAGCATGTAGGTGTTATAAGTCGAAGAAATATTTAAAAAAATTGAAAAAATTCGTAAAATGGCGATTTTCATAAGAAATAATTTCCGATTGCGCTCAAAAACGTGGCAGTTCTAAGTTCAGAGATTTCGAAGGTCTCCATAAAATTTCATCGCAATCGGAGTATCGGTTTAGCCGGAATCGTGTTAACAAACAGACAAAAATACAGAAAGAAAAAAAAAAACATTCCGGATTTTTTTCTCCAGTGTAGTGAAATGGAATCTTCGCTTCGCTCGCTACGCTCATCCAATTAAACTGCAGGTATTTACTGATACCTTCTTTATTGTTGAAGGTGAAATGCAAGAGAAGAAAGCCGGTGGCAAGAAGGGGAAAGGTAAAAAGAAGAAAGGGGAAGGGACGATTACCGATGGAGAAGGAGCAACTACCGACGGGGAACAAGTAACGGCTGATGGGGAAGGAGTGGTGACCGATGGGGATGGGGCAGTGACTGATGGGGAAGGGACAGAAAGTCCCACTGAGACAGAAGGGGAAAGTCCGGCTGCCACGGACACGGAAAGTCCGTCTGAGACGGAAGGGGTCGAATCCAAAGACAAAGAGACTGGAGAGGCTGTGCAGGAAGACACCTCCGACGATAAGAAAGACGAGGCTCCAGGTGTGGGAGAAGGAGAGAAGAAAGAAGAGGCAGTGGTGGAGAAGCCTGAAACGAAGAAGAAAGGAGGCAAGAAAGGCAAGAAAGAAAGTGCGAAGAAAGGGAAGAAGGGCCGGAAAAGCCCTCAAACACGTAAGCTGGTGTCTAGTTTAAATTATAATACACAATACAATAAGTATTTTATCATGTTTATAATTTTATATAGGCCTAAATCAATAATAATTCCGCTCATGCTATTCATCAGGCTATTCCGTATGACTGTGGTGAAACTTACTATGGTGAGAGCAAATGCCCCATCAGGGTCAGGATTGGTGAACATAAAAATAAGGTTGACAAGAAACTTGTTTCAGTTTCGCTTTTAGCTAAGCATTATTGTAGCCGCACTGATCACAGTATTAAATGGGATGATTTTAACATAGTTATAAAAGATACAGACGATTTTAAAAGAAAAATAAAAGAAGCCGCGGTCATCAACGCACAACCAAATGCCATAAGCCAAGTTAGTTATAATAAACCGACCATTTAGGGGTCTAGGGGTCGGTAATAAACAAAGAAATCACTGGGAGATGTCATGGCGCTTCCCTCTCTGTCCGCCAGATGAGGTCTATACGTCAGTCGGGCATGGATGCTTGAGAAAGGAGACGGAGTCTTTGAAATATCGCTATTAAAAGTAAAAAGCCCAGGTTATAGTTCAGTTGAGTGGTTTTATAAATTCATTTTCTGTTTAGTGGTACAAGATATAATTCCCGAACAAGAACCAGAACCTGAGCCCGAGCCAGAGTACGTGTGGGTAACGGTGAGGATACAGTTAATTTAATACTCATTAATTGGTTTTATAAACTACCGTAGCTACATGTAATACTTTCTTGCATGCTGTACAATCTGTGAACAATAGCATTTTAAAAGTAGTCTTAAAGTGCTGCGCACAATTGGCATAGCATAAGCAGCATAGCGCAACGCAAGCGTAGCATAAGAAATATAAACAAGTGCACCTGGCTGCTTGAACACCCAATTCACGTAAGCATAGCATAGGCGCTGAAGCGCAGCACAAGAGATGGTTATATTTTATATTTCTTACGCTTGCGCTTGCGTTCACTCATGATTGACCAATAGGAATCCAGAAACAACAAGACTCAACACAAACGCCTATTTTTTAGTTAAATCAAATTCACAACTATTGATGTTTGTGTCAGTGTCAAATTATTAATCATGGACGAACTCACGGAAGACGACGTTATTATCAAGTATGAAGTTGAGTCGACGTCTAGCGACGAGCTGTTAATTATGTATGTTAGGCAATATCTGCATCTCTATGATAATAGACTACTACTGCAAATGCAAAGACGAAATGTCAAACGCAAAGTTGACGTGCAGTCATCTGATTACGAGCCTTCTAAAACTTTGCACAGCTTTGTAGTTTCTTTACGCCACGCTTTCGTTATGACAATTGTGCACGCATTTTTCCTTGTGTTGCGCTTATGTTGCGCTTGCGGTGCGCTACACTATGCTATGCCAATTGTGCGCCGCACTTTACTCCTTTGTAGTCCTATCATAATATTACCGGTTTAGTAATAAAATAATGAAATGTTTGTTTTAAATACCGTAGGTTATTTACTAGAATATAGTCATCGAGTAATGGCCGCATCTCTATTTTGACCATACAAATTTGAAAGATTATGAATTATGATATAGTAGGCTACTATTTATTTATTAATTTATTTATTTAATTAACGTCTATCCTATTCAGTTATAAAAAATAAAGACTTGACAAATTGCTTCATATAATCATTGAGTATATAACCATCCTTAGCTAGAGACGTGACGACCATGTTAAATATTGTACCAACAATTTCTGTCTCACTCATCGAGTTCAACTCTGCACTGCTACGAGCGCTACGAGCGCCACAAGAGTTTCGCTAGCTCGTGGCCGCGCATGAAGTTAGTAAGTGCACCCATAGAGGTCGCCCCACAATTTCAACGACGCATCCCCCACTCGACGGTCCAGATCGTAACTACGTAGATGCACCCGGCCGGAAGTGTGTCAACTCCACGAACTAACTCGAAAATTATTGCGCGCCTATATAAAATAATATACATTTGGGCAAATAAATTTCGTTGGTCCATTGTAGAATGATTGTAGATATTACAAAGCAGACTTGCGAAATGGTTATCACTGGAAATCTTTACAATACTATAGACGCAATAGTATTTAATACAGTAATTTTTATGATTGTTAAATTTGAAGTCTTCATTACGCTCATTCCATTCATATGTTTTGTTTATTATTATAATTATTATATATTCCTTTTTGACAACGGGACGGGTGTCCCACAAGTGCAATACAATATAGTGTTAGAATATGAATCTTAATAAACATGTTTTTTAGGGCGCGGAAGTGGTTTACTTTAGCAACAAATAAAATACATACATGCCTAAAACCAAATTGTATTTTTACGATCTCACTTCTAAATGGGATAGACGATAAATAAATAAATATTTAATATCTTCAACAAATACGCCGATATTATAGTTAATTCCATAACGCAGAAAACAATAGTATGCAAGCTTGGCTGCACCAATGGCAGCACAGTGCAGGCAAAGATTGTCCTCCTTTGTAAATCAGTTTTTAACGGAATGGATAGACGTTAAATAAATAAAAAATAAATTTAAGTCGTGCCTGTGTGTAAATTTATCTGGAAGCTGCTCCACATACCATGATAATAAATATAGTAATTCCAAGAACCATAGACATCGTTGCTCGTCGTTGTAACTTGTTAGCAAATGCATTACTTTGTGCTTTAAAATATTTTTAGGATTCCTCTAATGCAATGTTACCTGTTCATCAAACTATCATTAACTAGATTGTTTATAATATGCTTACGAAACGAACAAACACGCAACAAACAAATAAACTGGATAATTTAGCTATTGTATTACATCAGTGTTCAGGATAATGTACGCGCACCTTGTATTTGAGTTAAAATGTACAATACAAATACCTTGTTTGGGTATTTTCTTCTCGTTGTTGCTTCGAAGCAATCAAGAACATCTTTCATATTTTAACATATTATTATAAAGAGATTACAAGTCAACAATCAATAATTCTAGGAATCAAATTGTGACGATGAAACATCGTTTTTTTAGATTTGATAATTGTGAAAATTACAATTACAGCTTAATCTGTTTTGTCGTTCGGCCATATGGGACTAAACAGACGAGACATATTTTTACAAACCGACAAATTAATCCCGAGGAAGATGTAGGGATGTTCGATTTTGTGCTGTGAGCGTTGAGTGACTGTTGTGCATGTCTAGCCCTTATTCTCAGAAAACACTAATCTTGCCTCTGCGAAGAAGGGAATGAATTCCTTTTACCTGGAGACCAATTAATACATGCATTGTCTAGTCTACTCAATGGTCTAGTATATAGGTGGTCGAACACGTGTCTTGCAGCGTAGAGTTGTGAATGGGGGGGGGGGGGGGGGCGTTCAATTTGTGTAACGTCACTGTCCAGGTCATAACTCAAAGAATAGCTAGATAAGTAACTAGAATCAGAGTTGTAACTATAGCTGACACTGACATTAATTTGTGGGGTTTTCGAAAAACGATTTTTCGATTTTCATAAAAAGAAAATTGCACCACCACAATGCCTATCCTTATGCTTTTATTCCACGACAGGATCAAAACATCTTTCTTCCTAGCATCGGAGCATGTTTCGTTAATAGCTGGTAATTTTTATTGGTTTGATTTACTTCTTTAAAAGCATTTAAATAAGCCTTATAATATAACCGTATACAACTACTAATAATAATATATTAAAAAAAATGTATACATACATTTCTTCAATATCCAACTAAAACAATGCGAAACGAAATCCTTTTAAATGTAAGTCACACAATTTCCAGGGTTGCGTAAGTTTGTGTATGAAAGTGACTTACTAAAAGTTTAGTTTATTGGAAATTTGCTAAAAACATGGTTGTTTGTGTGATGATTTTTATGAATATAAAAATAATAAAACTTCTAATTTTAAACAGGTTTTAAATATAAATAGATTTTTTTCGACTTTGGACTTTGTTAATAAGTAGATAATTGACATCATCCGTGATTTTTTCTGGCTGAATGACAAAATATTGATAATCTGAGACTGTAAGGCAAAATATTTACAAAGTTGTCGCTGTCGATCGACTACTGTCGCACTAGTTAGTAAATAGTTTTTAGTTTATACGAGGATGTGGGGAAGAAAGTCCCATGCTGGTCAGAACCAAGCTACGGGTAAGGGAAGGAAAAGGGGGTTCTCACATAGCGGTCTTCGACCCCCTGGTTGTGGTTTGAACCAAAATGTCAAGTACGTTAAACAAACAACGAAATTGAAAATTAATGACATTGTTCATTGATTTGCATTCAGCCTATTGGATAATTTTATATACGTGGGCTTTGTTTGGTTTGGTCCGGAGGTATAAGGAATTTCTTTCCCTCTTTATACCATATCTATAGTGCGTTTACTCGCGAGTAGAACACATTGTTCTCTTCGAGAGCGGAGTTCTTTTGTATGTCAGCTAATTGAATTCTATACAATATCAGACACCGAGGAGCAACAAGCCCGAAGATTGAGAATAAGATTAGACTAGGATGTCATAAAAATATTTAATTCATAAATTAATAAATAAGTTTATCCAATACAATCATTTACTCTTGAAATCATTATTAAAATCAAAATCAAATGCTATTACAAAAATGGATGATTTTTTTGTAAGTTTTATTCACTTTGAATGAAAAAAATCGGATATCATTTACGGTTTTTTAGTATTTTATTTACATTATTTCGTATAATGACAAAATACTTAAAAACCGTAAATATAGGCCGATTTTTTTCGTTCAAAGTGGATAAAACTTACAAAAATTTATCCATTTTTGTAATAGCATTTTATTTTGATTTAAATAATGATTTCAAGAGTTAATGTTTGTATTGGATAAACTTATTTATTAATTTATGAATTAAATATTTTTATGACATCCTAGTCTAATCATCTGGTCAATCATCGGCCGTGTTGCTCCTTGGAATCTGAAATTGTAGTGTGGCCGGCACAACAGTGTGCAAAAGTGAGGTCTTTCCGAACCTGGTGAAAGACAAAACAACAAAATAATATGATTCCTTGAATTGTGATGACGATCGTTGAATGCTCGGCGAAGAATTTCCCTCCCCCCACTGATGGATTAGCTCGTACAAACCAGGTTTTAACGTGGAATGCAGAGATATTTACTCTGGAAAGCTTTCTAGCCGTAAATGCGCCACCAAGCGGATAATTTGTGGTAATTTACCAAGCTCGTGAAAAAGACAATTATTTTAATTATTGATAATATGTGATTTGATCGCGCAATGTGTGTAGCTCTTTGTAAACAACCTGTCAATATGATTCGATTGATGGATTTAGATTTAAATGATTTGCCTACGTTAAAAACATCGTTGTTTTTGTGGTGTGTGCGTGTGGATATTTATATGTAAATAACTTTAAAAAAATTTAAAATAAGTTAAAAAATAAATAGATCTTCGTGATTTTTTCTGGCTCTTGCTAGCTGATGTTTGAAGGTGGACTTTTTCTCTTGAATCGCCTTGTACGATTAGCAGAGCCATGCTCTGGGCAAATTCTACCCCGGGCCCAGAAGGGGTAAAGAAATTGTAAAACACAATGCAAATACTCGCGCCAGGGAAGCAGAGCATTTGAAAATATCTACTTGAATATGAAAAACGATTCTTTCCTTCCAATGACAACAAACAAATCATAAAACTCCGTCTCATACATTGTAATTGTACATCATTATAAAGAAATACCACTCAACGCCCAACTCAAATGCGCGCGCACTCGGGTGTTGATGATTTCTGCAGAACGGTTGATTTGATATACAGTATGGAAATTTGCACAAAAATTTGTACATGCACTTAAATAAATTCCCGGAGTTGACCAAAATTGAGTAAATTACGGAGATTTCACGAATTTTTTAATCAAAATCAAGGAATTAATTTACGAATACTCGTAATGTATCTCATGGACTGATTCTTATCAACGTTAGTGAGAAATATGATAACAAAGTTATTAACCGTTTACCGAAAAAATTGAAACTAGAAAGGTCTAAAAACATTTTAAATGTAAAATTACACATTGATGTGATAGTGATATGTCCGTCAATATGACGAATGAAAGGTTCACTTGATTAAGTTTATTTGCGCAATATTGTAACAAATTCAATTTTGTTATGTAAAATGAATGTTCATTATTTTGTGCCCTCGCTATGCCCAGTCGATGCTGCTAACACGCTATTTGATGAGTTTTTTTTTATAATATCCTTAACAATGTTGTGCTTTAGCTGCTTTATGGAAAGACGGCTCTGGTTCACTTGCCAAATTAGATTGTTACTTTATAAAATGTTACCTCCTGTATATACTTCCTCATAATATACTTTCTTATAAGGATGGCCTACCTACAATAATAGCATTTAGCCGCAAAATAACTTCATAATAATAGTTATAATGACAGTTTAGACAAACAAACTTTTAGAAATTTCAAATAAAAATAGATAACGTTTTATGTTTATTTTATATAATATGATAATATATCTAACATTATATTTTACACTAGAAAACAAATTATCTGTATGGAATTTAATATTAATCACGAAACCTAAAAACGAAATGCTGATAATGAAATACACAGAAATCATGCAACGGCCGATTCCTGGACCTGCTCACAGTTTGACTTGCTTGTTGTGCAAAACAAATCCGTCCCTGAAGAAGATCAATAATAATTGTCTACAAAAATATTTTTATTCTTCACTACAATTCAGAAATTAAAAAAGTCCGCCCCAACAGGGAATCGAACCACGGATATTGTCACAATGAGTAAGAAGATACAAACAATATAAATTACAATGTTGCTGCTGGCCCATAACCACCAAGTAGGAGATTGACATAATATTGATCTCCTCATACTCTAATGATTTTCACGTAATAATTTGACAAAAAACGTGACAGGTTCAGAGATTTCGAAGGTCCCCTCCAATTTTCATCAAGATCGCATATGCCGTTTGCCCGGTAGAGCGCGAACAAACAGACAAAAAAACAAACAAAAAACACCAGAGCTAATTTTTTTTGGGGGGGGGGGGGTCAGTGAAATGTTAGTCTTCGCTTTGCTCATCCAATAAACAATCTAATTATTGGATGAGCGTAACGAGCGTAGCGAGCGCAGCGAAGATCCATTTCACTACACTGGAGAAAAAAATCTGTAATGTATTTTTTTTCTTTTTTTCGTATTTTTGTCTGTTTGTTAGCACGATTCCGGCTAAACCGATACTCCGATTGCGATGAAATTTTATGGAGGCCTTCGAAATTTCTGAACTCAGAACGGCCACGTTTTTGAGCACAATCGAAAAATTATTTCTCGTGAAAATCGCAATTTTACGATTTTTTTCGATTTTAAAAAATTCTTTGACTTATCATGCTTTGTCCGATTGTAATGATTTTTTCACAGAACCTTAGTTTCATGAATTGATATATTCATGTGAAATTTGAGCGTTATCAAAAAGCTATTTATTACGAAATTCTCAATTTTACGACTTTTTTCGATTTTTAAATTTCTTCGGCTTGTAACACCTACATGCTTGCTTTATCCGATTGTAATGATTTTTTCACAAAGCCTTAATTTCATGAATTAATATATATTCGTGTGAAATTTGAGCGTAATCGCAAAATACTAGTTTAGAAATTAGTTGGACTTTTCTATGAAGTATGACCTATCTCGGACCTTGGCTTGCTATTGTCCCAGTACCTGAGCGAGACCCTTCCTTTAATTACTTCCGCTCGGGCTTGTGATCAATGGATAATCCCTGGAAAATATCCGTTACTAAAATATTGATGTGTTCAATAAAATCACACTTTAAATAAACTATATTTTTATAAAGTTCTTACTTGAAATGTTGGTTAGATGACAGATAGTGCATTGACGAATCTACCACATTTATTATTTTTCTTGTAGCATCTATTTTGAGCCATATTGTTGATTGAATAAAAGTGGGTCAAAATTTGGTTACAAGAAAAACAAAAAAAGTGGATTCGTCAACTCACTATAAGTCAGTTAAACACAATTTCAAGTAAGAATTTTGTAAAAATAAAGTTTATAAAAAGATATTACCTCCCGAAACTAGAGGCGAGCTCTAACGTGAGGGGGGGGGGGGCTATTGTCGATCACAATAAATACCATGCAATTGCAGTTCATCTGTTTATTTAATTTAAAACATGTTTTTATTGGTATATAAAATATAAATATTGTCAGTACAGTTAATGCATCGAAACGAAGCATCGAATAGATATTCAAAGCAGTGTTCAATCAAATGGGTTTTCATTTACCCGCTACACTAAAAGAAAAATGAGGCTAACTTATTATGAATTTACAAAGAAACAGAACAATTATTTCGTTTACTGTTTCCACTAAAAAATCTAAACTTGGTAATTTTCGAGCTAGGTCTCATTGGCAAAATCTCCCGTAAGAAAAGTAATAACATTGGTATACGATACGATACGATATACGTACGTTGGTAAATATAGGCGGTAATTTTGGTGGTAAAAGTCCGTAAAACATAATTTCGATCAATTAGTCGTTCAAATAATAATTGTCAAAGTTTAATCAGCACACGTTAAACACGGCTTTTCTACATTTTCATATTATTATTATTATTCCACGGAACTAATAAAGATCGGAATGCGGGCTCACGCCAGTTTTCTGTTATGAAATGGTCACTTTCGATATTTATCTCTGCCGAGTTTCAAGTCTCGCTTTTCAAAATCACGAACTTTCAAACCGATGCTAGATTAATTCCTGGAATCTCTGAATTCTATCTGGGAAGCCCTGTTATAAAACACTTGTAGAATTATTAGACGAGTGACCGAAGCGCATGAGGATTCAATAATTCAAGAAAATCGGCACTTCTGTGATTGTGTGCGTGTGTGTGTCTTCTATGAAAATCAGTTAAATCGCTGAATAGATTGTTCTGAAATTTTAAACAGATATCCGGTGCGAGTTAACTGAGAACTGTTAATAAAATCAGCTAGATCCATTGCGATATGAATCTACAAGAAATGATAAATTGAAAAATAGTCTGCAAATGAATAGGACAATGGTTTTGCTTTTGAAAAAAATAAATGCCTCCTAGAGGCTAGGAGGCATAGGAAAATATATTTGTAATTTGTTATGCAGTGATCGAATCTTGCACGCTCAAGGTACCACCAAATTCCACTCGGAAATTAAATAAACTCTGCAATCTTTACACGTATTTCGTACTGGCTATGTTTTCCATAGTATTGACACATATGACTGATTGTATGCATTTCAAAAAAAGTTGTATACTTTTTTAAATTCAATCCAGAAATTACAAAATGTTTCCCGACCGGGGGTTTGAACCAAGCGTGTTGAGTTCCCGGGAATATTCGCATTCAAGTAGCATTGCTATTGCTTGGAAAATTACCCATTTCATTAAAATGCAACTTTACATCTGTATTGAGATTACAAAATACTTCTTCATTCTTTACTTAAAAAATACTTCCCGATCAAGCACTCTATACAATTAAATTTTGTTGTTTCGCTAGGGATGTTGGTGTATTGAAAAAAACGGAAGAATTGAGAAAAAGCGTTTTCCCCGTTTTTTTTTCCAGACAGTCGGAAAATTTGAACAATAATCCCAAATTGTTACCACTTATTCAATTACATTATAGTCTACAGAAAGTTTTGATTGAAAAAAAGTAGCATTATTGTAATTTTCATTATTAATTAATCTACACATTTGATTCCTAGAATTGATTGCTGACTTGATATCTCTGCATAATAAGTTAAAATATGAAAGGTGTTCTTGATTTCTTCGAAGCCTCAACGAGAAGAAAAGAATTTTTATTGTTCATTTAGTTTGTAAAAAATATATCAGTAAAACGCGGTGCGTGTACATTATCCTTTACACTGATGTAATACAATAGCTAAATTATCCAGTTTATTTGTTTGTTGCGTGTTTGTTCCTTTTGTGTTTTTATTATACTATATTACTATTGTTTATCCTGGTATGTGGAGCTTCCACACACACACACAGGCGCGAATCCACCGTTTTAATATTTGCCTGCACTTCAAGATCTGCGCATTTGTTGTAGATATGAAACATTTATTTATTTATCGTCTATCCCATTTAGAAGTGGCATCATAGAAATACAATTTGGTTTAGGGCATGTATGTATTTTATTTGTTGCTTAAGTAAACAACTTCCGCGCCCTTAAAAACATGTTTATTACTTGTAACAAAACATATGAATGGAATGAGCGTAATGAAGAGTTCAAATTTAACAACCATAAAAATCACTGTATTTAATACTATTACGTCTACAGTATTGTAAAGATTTCCATTGATGACTATTTCGCAAGCCTGCTTTGTAATATCTACAATGGACCAAAGAAATTTATTTGCCCAAATGTATATTATTTTAAATAGGCGCTCAATAATTTTCGAGATAGTTCGTGGAGTTGACACACTTCCGGCCGGGCGCATCTACGTAGTTACGATGTGGACCGTCAGGTGGGGGATGCGTCGTTGAAATTGTGGGGCGACCTCTATGGGTGCAATTACTAACTTCATGCGTGGCCACGAGCTCGCGAAACTCTTGTGGCGCTCGTAGCGCTCGTAGCAGTGCAGAGTTGAACTCGATGAGTGAGACAGAAATTGTTGGTACAATATTTAACATGGGCGTGACGTCTCTAGCTAAGGTTCCATACTCAAAGATATAATGGCTGCACCCCACTGTGTTACATTATAAGTTAATTTTTTTAAATATACCTGCAGCCTATTTGCATAAATAAAGTACCAAAAAAGAAATTGGCTAATGCAATGCAGAAAATATTAACTTACTACTTACCAAAAGTTATCAATATCAGTAGGCCTAGGTGTCTAGTAGGTAGTAAGGATTTTCTTTTCGGGGCTATATAATAATTAGCATATAATCTGTTTGTTAACAGAAAATTATTGAAAAAGTTATTCAAGCTCCCATGCTGCATGGCCACTTCGGAGTGCTGCCAAAGGATAAAATAAGGAAAAACCAGCGCTACGCGTACTTTTTACGGCAGTCTATTGACGGTGTACCCTTGATGGAGTCTCTAGGTGAAGCAAAGCTGTGTATGCCAAGTCACTTTCTCATGGGTTCAACTACTGGAAACTTCTTGGGATCATCTGCAAAACTTCTTAAAACGGTTGGCTATTTACTAGTATTTAATTTCTAAGGGTGTGTCTGAATTATGGTCCAAGTCCAGGTCTAGGTCCAAGTCCAACTCAATGTTAACGTCCTATACTAGCCTACAGTAGAGCTACCTGACGGGAAAAGTCAATACTACCTAAAGTAGGGTTAGGTGTGCATTTAAGAGTCCTTTGTATTGTATTTGCATAATGAAAACTATTTGTACATCTGGTAAAAATAATAAAATGTGTGATAAAAAAAAACAAATGCAACTTAAATGTTTACCTCCAATTAAAAATGCATTCATTTGTTGTTTCGCTCATTGTCACCGTCAGCCATTTTGAACCGGACCTAAAACGAGTGCACATTTTCGATTGCTCGGTCCATTTGCCGACTTGGACCAAGAATGGACCTAGAATTAGACTTTTCAGACAGGACTTCGTTTGCCATTGACAGATAATTAGTACCTTCTACGTTGTAAGACGTGGATTTGAATTTGGACCGAGACCTGGACCTGGACCCAGACTTGAAATATTTTTCAGACACACCCTAAGTGTTCTGTCTGTACTAGTATTCTTATTCGTAGTGTAGCCTACTCTTATGTGTCTTAATTAATCAAAATATCGTCATCCCATCATTACAATGGCTCAATAAGGCAGTGATGTTCGTGTTGGCTTGACAGTTGTCAGTTGTTACATTGTATTCCCATGTCCTTGGTTAGAAATGATCTGAAATTTTAACTTATAGAAGTGATTCTTTGGTGACGGTTTTTTATTTAGCATTGATAATGATAGGTTTACTGTTTTTGATCTGTATTTTATTTACATGTTATGAGATGCTTTATTTAATTATTTATATTCTTCAAGACAATTTTTCAATATTCAGGTGCAATGTTGCACACAATGAATGTAATTATGTATGTAATTATGAAATGCTTAATACATAATGTAAAATAATAATTCATAGCAATTGTCATAAAAGTTTGCCCAGACTTGTGATCGAACCCAGAACCTCTGGTTTATTTAACCGATGCTCTACCGACTGAGCTATCATGGCCTTAGACAAACTTTTACAAAATTGCTATTTATATTGTGATAATAATAATAATAATAATAATAATAATAATAATAATAAATAATAATAATAATATAATAATATAATAATAATACCAATAGATAGGATCACAAATATGAATAGTTGTGATTGTAATTTGATTGGGTTCTTAATAGAGAGATAATGGGCAAAAATACCAATTGCCATTAAGAACAGAGCATATTTTTTGGTTGTGCTTAAGATTAATAATTTATTAGTACTTTACAAATACAGTATATAAGACCAAATGAGGTGATTATGCTGCTTGTTTGCAGGGGTATGTCCCATTAATAGGAATGCAATTTCGAGAACCTCAGTTGATCTCGATAACAGCTGAACTTCACCCGAAGACCCCTTGCAGCAAGACGAATCCTTCCTGACATTTCGATCGGAAACAGTCGAAGACAAGGCTGATAGCAAAGCTGGTTCTAGTAGTGCTGCCTTCAGTCGTCCATCTGATTACAGCAGGCTTGCCACCATGATTGCCAAGGGAGAGAATTTTGATGCACTGTATGAGTCTGATTTAGAGAGTGAGCCAGGTGTGTTAATTTTTAATTAAGTATTTGGAGAAAATATGTAGCTTGATGTCAAATGCCATTCACATTTGTTGAATACCGGTACTATTTTGTAACGTGCAATTTTGAATTTTATTTATAGGGCCTACTTAACCTAATGCAAAATCGGGTTTTTGCCTCACAAAACTAAAGGCCTACGTAATAATATAGCCTATATAAATGATGGTATTTTTTCTATTTTAGACAGAAATTAAAAAGTGCCTCCACCGGGTACCTTGGCTGTCTGGGCCACTGTCTTACTTACTGAGCTATGAAGACACCAGATTAAATTCTTTCTATTTCTTGGTTTGTTTATACATAAGGTTATGTAGAAAGAATGCTAATCGCTGGAGTATATTGGTGTTAGATAGGATCCAACAGCTTCCCTTCGAAAGTGATGGTGGCTGTTGAGTTTATTGAAGAATAGTAACATAACTAGGAAACGCTCAGTTGGGCGCGTTGATAAGCGAGCACGAGCCCACATTGCATATTTTAATAAATTTTAAAATTTGCGACGTTCGCTGTCCACAGGGCAATGTTTCCAATATTATTTTATTATTGCCAAGGTATTTGGGTAAACCCGTGGGTAAACCTTTACTTTGTGGATAAAATCCACCACCATCTAGAGGACCTTGACATCATTTCCTTGTTGAACTCTTTGGTTACAAATAATACACTGCTTCCTCGATAGTATTTTGATTACTTCTAGGTGGCAGTGCACAGTAGCCAGAAAATTTGTGCGACTTTTCGTTGCCATGGTTACGCTACTTTTGTTAAAATGTAATTTCCATCTACACTACTTATGGGATCAAAATAAAACTAACATATTCGTGACCGGACGGACATTCTAAATGATTTTGGCCACCTCAGATTTTGTCGCCGTTTAGTTTGGAAAAAAAAACTTTTTATTAACTTTAGTGTAACTTTTTAACTTTTTGAACGATCTTGCCACAAAACTAATGGCATTCAATCGAGAACGAAGCTTGCGGATGGTCCAAATTTCAGCTCGATCCGAGCCTGATTCCCCATCGAACGTTATGGCGAGACATACAAACAAAAAAACAAAAAACAAACAAAACCAGTGACGATTTTTTCCGGCAGAGTCAAATGGAAACGCTCGCTTCGCTCGCTTAAATACAAAACACAGAAAAATACGAGACGTTTCGACACAAGGTCTTGTTCACTCAAGAGAGAAAGGAAAATTGCTACTGATTGCAACAATCAAAAAACAAAACAAAAAACAAAAAGGTAGCTAAAAATAAACAAAGTCAGAGAATATGGACAAATTTACAAGGCGCTGTAGGTGGGTGTGGCTGTGACAGGTAGGGTAGGAGCCTAGCAGATGTTCAGGTTAGGTGGCAGTCTGGATTGGGTAATCCACTGATGTGCTAACTCCCATCTTCTGAGTTCCCTGGCTTGCAGCTGGCAGGAAGTGCTTTAACCACTCTGGTTGTGTAGCACTTGTTAAAGTCCAAGTTGTGGGATGCGTGACGAGCCACTGGTTTGTCCATTGTCCCGTTTTTTGTGTCTTGCCTGTGTCCATTCATGTGGCCATGTGTCCATTCAAGACCTGAGCGTGTTCTTTGTTAGGCCTACATACTCGGCAGGACACTGGTTGCATTTGAGCTGGTATACCAGATTGCTGGTACCCAATCCAGACTGCCACCTAACCTGAACATCCGCTAGGCTCCTCCCCTACCTGTCACAGCCACACCCACCTACAGCGCCTTGTAAATTTGTCCATATTCTCTGACTTTGTTTATTTTTAGCCGCCTTTTTGTTTTTTGTTTTGTTTTTTGATCGTTGCAATCAGTAGCAATTTTCCTTTCTCTCTTGAGTGAACAAGACCTTGTGTCGAAACGTCTCGTATTTTTCTGTGTTTTGTATTTGTTACTATTCTTCAATAAACTCAACAGCCACCATTATTTTTCGAAGGGAAGCTGTTGGATCCTATCTAACACCAATATATTTGTTTATACATTGTTAATACATAATGTGTGTACAGCAGTGTTTAAATTCGGTTTTATAGTAGGCGACTATGTCGATGTTATGATGGTATTATAGACAGAATATATATATATATATATATATATATATCTTTACCCCATTTCCAACATTAAATGGGATTGAGGGGAGCATTAGTGCACTACTCCATTTCTTGGGCTAACATCTTCGTTGTCAGCTAGCCAGGCCTAACACAACCACGTCCTCAGCTTTTTCATCGCTCACCTCCTCCACTACCGGAGGTCTGTTTAATAGCTCCCTCCATCTCTCCTGGTTTTCCCACAGTCTTTCTGCTTCCACTTTGTTCCATGTTATTCCTCTTCTCTCAACACTGTCTTTAATCTGGTCCACCCACTTGTCTCTCGGTCTGCCCACTTTCTTCTTATGCCCGTCTTGTTTTTCAAACTCTCTTCTTGGTATCCTAGCCGGGTCCATTCTTTTCATATGCCCAAACCATTGTAGACGTTCTCTCTCTAACCTTATTTGCACACTTTCAACACCTAGTCTTTCCCTTATTACACTACTCCTGACCATGTCATTTTTCGTCACCCCCAATATACTCCTAAAGAATTTCTTTTCTGCTCATGCATAGATGCTTCATAGACAGAACAGAATAGTATATATATTTTATTTTTATAAGCGCAGTACTAGTGACGCATAGGTGAAGTGAAAAAAGTGCATATAATGGGGCGCACCCCACTTTTTGAACTTGATATAATTTCAAATATACCTGTGGCTTATTTGCATAAATAGAAATACAGTATGGTCCTACTTATTTAGCATAAAATGATGGCTTCCACATTCTAGCCCCTATGGTTTTGAATACCTACCAACATAATTGAGTACTAATAATTGTATACTAACATAGTAATTATTAACATAACTATGTATGTTACTTATGAGTAAAAGAGTATGACAATATAATTACCCTATAGGCCTACTGGTAACTTAATATTAAAATCATAGGGGAAAAGTTGGACCGTGAGTGGGGGTTAGAAGATCCTACTGTTCTTTTGATGGGCTTAAAAGATGAGATGGCTTCATTGGGTCCAAAAGATAAGACAATAAAAGGCCTCAAAGATGATGATGCTGAGGGAGATGGGGCCACCCCAGAGAGCCAGGACACAATGGACTTGCCGACTCCTGCGCAAAACTCTACAAAACTTCAGTTGCTTGATGATCTTAACAGACTGGCTCAGACAATAGAATGGTAAGTTGGTAAGAATTGAAAGTTATTGTAAAGGATAGGTTATAGTAGATAGGTTACTAAATGAGACTATGCTTCAGTTGATTGATTTGAAACAAACAGGATATTATTAATTATAATTTATAAGGCTTTCTTGTAGGCCTAAGTGTCATAGTAAATACTGTACTGGAGTCACAGTAAAATATCATTCCTATTGAGTTTAAAATATGGTAAATAAGTGTTTAAATGTTAAATCAGAAAGCAAATTGCATGTTTTTAAAGGTGGTAATTAATTATTTTTTTATTTGACACAAATGTTAAATAGTACTCCCTATACTGGCAGGCAATTTTACAATATGCTGAGCTAAACAAAACTAGACTAGGTATCAAATAACTTTAAAACTACATAATAAACAAGCTGCTAACAGATAAATGGGCATTAGCATACGCAAATAACCAGATTTACCAGTTCCACAAAACGTATTAAAAAATGTGAAATCTCAGTCCTATTTGTGATCTACATTTTCGGTATTCACAGTTGAGACGGTTTGATGAACTTGAACCAACTTTTTTACAATGCTAAATGTCCATTTAAAAAATTTGCTCGGTCAGCAAATTCAGCTAATTTCACACACAGTCTGGACCACTTTTCGACCTTCAATGTCACCCCAAAACTTTGGATTTTTGGTACGATGTTAACAAGGGATGAGCTTATGTTACTATCGGAGCACATTTTAACATTTCAAATATTTTTCCCCTACACAAGCTTGTGAAATTACTTCAATTTACCTTTTTGATGGCATATTTACGGTCAGTTAAAAACGTGAGCAATTTTTGGAAAATGTTTAAGTTTCAAGTTTCAAGTTTATTAATAGATACATCAGATACATTACATATCAGTACATTGTATCTCTTCACTTACAACAATACAAGCAGAATTACAAATACTGTACAAAACGTATGCTTAGGTGCAAAAGTAGTCAATACAAGTAAAAACAATAAGATGCAAAAGATCGACAATAGAGAAAAAGCCTGACGGTACCGTAATGTGGGGTGAATAGGAACAGTTTCGTAAGTTAACTTCTTGTTATTTTAACATGAATCATAGTAAACCAATGAGATATTTTTTATATTATGGCTATGTGGTTCCTTTAAATAATATAACCAACCATTAACAGAGTAGTATAGAATATTTTTATTTTATTTTATTTTAAATTGTGCGTTCCTATTCACCTCCATGTGGGGTCAATAGAACAGGATATAAATATGCCTGAAAATACATATAGATATGCTACCTGTTCCTATTAACCCTAGCCAGGGGTCAATAGGAACACAAATTACATTAAAAAAAAATATATGTGATAATGGAGTCCTACGTTATAAGATATGTAACTCTTGCCAGATAAAGAGAAATGACAAAGTTCATCAGCTCTCTTAAATGTGCCAATGCTTTCCATACATTGAGGCTAATTTCTATTATAAAGGCTGCGGTTGTCAAGTTTAGTCTATTTTAGAGGGAACTGCAAAATGTAATGTACCAACTCAGAAAACCTTATGTGAGCCGTTTTAAAAAAAGCGGCAATTACGAATTTAGTATTATTTAGAGGAAGTTTTGTTCCTATTCCCCCCCAAAGTTTTTATTCCCCCCATTTTTTTTTTTACCGGGTAGGTAAAAGGGTAAATGCCCTTGGGAAACCAGTACAGTAACCAAAAGAAAACAAAAAAATTTTAAGGGGACAGTAAAAAAAGGGGTAGTGTGTGGGGTTCTAAATAGTTTCCCCGGGCTCTTTGGTTTGGGTGGTTAAAATCCTCCCACCCAAATTTGCAGAAGGCCGGGGTTTGATTCCCCCCTAAAAAGTCAGAAGTTTTTAAATTCTGTTTTTGGACTTCAGTCCATTAATTCTTGCCCTTGGGAAATTTTGTAAGGGGTGAGGGAGCCATCCAAGCAACAGGTCTAAAAAAATTTTAAAGTTTTTCTGAACCCGGCCCTTTTGCTGATTCTGGCGTTGATCCGCTGGTTTTTGGCACTGTCCACTTCTTTACTACGTTTTCATATTTTCCTATTAAAAAATATTGATCTTTAAATTGGTTATCGCTCCATTCGTCGATTGCTTTTTTCCGGGGGGCCTACAGGGGTTTTTTTGGTCGCTTTTTGGTTTTCTGTCCCCCCCCCTGAAAAACCCGTTATATAGACTAAATTTTTGGGATGAGAAAAAAAGCGTTTAAATTTTGTTAAAAAGTTTTAACCCCTTTAACTAATTTGCGTTTTTTTAAAGTTTTTTTAAAGTTCAACCCCTATTTTTTTTTTAAAAAAAAAAAAAATAAATAAAAAAATTTTTTTTTTTTCAAAATTTTGGTTTTTCAAAGACCAGGAACAAAAATCGTAAAAATTTTTTACTTTTTGGGGCCCGGGCCCAAGAATAATTAAAAAACGGTTTTTTTTCTCACTTTTTGCATTAAAAAATGACCCGGCACTTTCCCCAGTGTAAAACCAAAAATGTCTTAATTACCCCCCCCCGGGACCCCCGGGCCCCCCCACCAAAATTTAGCATTTTAGAAAATTTTTCGGCCTTATCTGTTAGCTCGTGTTTGTGTAGGCTCCAAAAGTGATAACAAAATAACATTTCATTAAAAAAAAAAAAAAAAATTTTTTTTTTTTTTTTTTACTAAACGTTTTGCGAATTTAATAACCTCTAACCGTCCACTAAACGTTTAAACGTTTAAACGTCCCATCCCTAGACTAAATACGATTTTTTTAATTTATAACAACAATCTGTGTCACATTCTTACTAAACATTTTGGTGCAAACCACAACTCGATAGAACAAACGATAGAGCTACCAAGTGATACAGACTAAATCTATGTGTTCTGCGTAACAACCTGGTTTTCTCGAGCTTAGCCAACAGTCTTAAAAGTTAAAACCAAATTTTCAGGACTCTGCCCCTTATTCTGCATGCTCTCCCACGGCTTGAACTATGAACTGTCACCTTTTCTTTCAGGACTATGGAACACACGAAGGAAACACACTGCTGTACGTGCCGCACATTGCTGCCCTCCACTCGGATGACGAGGAATCACCAGTGGATCCGGTGGCTCTGGCTAGAGATTCTGCACTGGTTGATCAGTTGGATGATGTGGTGATCATTTGGCAGAAACACATCAGCAAACTTGTGGAGAGTTACCTTGCCAAGGTCAGCAGTGTGACAACCTAAACGAATACCAGTTTTAACTATCATACTTATAGCCTAAATATGTATTAAAATATGTTATATATAATAGATATCTTAGCCCTAACATTCACTAGACAAGCAAGAATGCTAAATTGAAATTTATATCTCGGTTACTTATATGTATTATATATCCCATGGGCACCAAGATAGCCACTGATTTAGTTAGTTAGTTAGTTTAGTTAGTTAGTGTCTGCCACTACAGCATGCATAGCGGCCCCCAAATCCTACAAAACAGTTGACTTTTTGCTCAATTGAATGATTAATAACATTAGTATGGATTTGTCGAATCAATTGGATTTATCATGGATTTAAAAAAATTGTTAGTCTTTACTCTTTATTGTAACCCAAATTTGGTTTAGAAAGGTCAGGTCAGACCGTATTTGTGACAAGTCATGTAATTAAAATTGGAGAAATTTGTGTGAGAACTTCAAGTTGCATCATCTCCCAAGTCGTTGCATACATATATCGTACATACCGATTTTGATGTTTCAGTTTCATTTTTGAGTTTGCCATCATTCATTTTCTGGTTTTGCAGTAGTGAACCGGTCCCCGTCCTCATAGTTCGTGCAAGGTGGAAGGGCATCCATTTCGACTTAAGACTGGAACTCTCAACAGACGTTCCCACTGAGAATGCAAGTACTGCAGTCGGTGATAGGAAAATATAGTTTTATGATTTGCATTGTTCAGAAATCTGTCGGTAAAGGACCGATAGATGAGTATGAATACTGGCATGAAAGAGAGGCAGGATTGAGTGTTCTGGTTGAGCAGCTTAAGACACCGATAGCAATGACCATTCTGTCAATCCTCGAGAATGCCAATTCACAAGTTTTTACCGGATTCCAGTTTTACGAAACTGAACTTCTCAAGTATTACATTCAGGCTCGAGACAATGTCAAATTCTTGTTCACCGTTCTGCGGTATTTCATGGTAAGCGCAATGTTAAATAGTAATTGAAAACGAGTTAGTGATTGACGATTGTATAATATTAATTAGGCTGAATGTGACTCTGATTGCAGACCATCACGTACAACAAGTCATTCCGCTCGGTCCGCGACGTACTGCGCAACATGCTGGAGGGATCCACATGATCTGGGTGTTGTCTCGTTACTACTGCACAGATGAACAGATGGTACCTCTCTTGGAGAGAATCGCATTCGTGCTGCGGGAGCGCGTCACCCCCACGCTCAGCATAGACAGGCTATTGAGTATGTAAAGTAAAGTAAAGTAAAGTGTTTATTAGCCTGTAGATTGGTACATAATACAAATAAAGGCATTGTCAAGTTTGGTATACAATTTACATATTAACTAATAGCTAAGAACTACTAAATACATAATTTGGTTCTGGTTATTTAATAGTATTCTTTCTCTTTTTTTTTATGGTACCACTGTTGCAAATCTCTTCTTCTCTTATGCCCACATTGACATATCTATGTCATCATTGTGTCTTGACAACCAGTAAAGATAGGACTCCTGTTCCTTCCTGTCCATACCCCTTGGCATTTCTTCATAGTGTCCTTTTAGTGTTGGGCATCTAAATAGACGTCTGTCCTGTGTTCCATTACCACAGAGCTTACATAATGCTGCTTTCAATCACACCTATTCTATCGTAGGTGCTTTGCTAGCAAGTAATGACCGGTATCTAGTCTGAACTGTACTATTGTAGTTCTTCTCCTTTAATGGTTGGTCTTATCATTTATTCTTTTCCTTGTATTAACCAGCTCACTCCACACTTTATTCTTGCCTTTCTCCTACCATGCTTTCTTTACTTCCAAGTTGCTGACTGATTTCAGATGTGCCTTAGCTGACCTGTATGAAATGTTGTTTATGAATTGCTTAGTTTTACTTCCCCTTTTAGCAAGGAAATCAGCTTTCTTGTTTCCGTTTATGCTGCAGTGTGCCGTATCTGCTGTAGTGTTACAGTGAAACCTGTGTTCATCAACCTCAGGACGTTGATTTGCAGTTTCTTATTTCCGCTTCTACGTACTTGTTCTTTACTTACTAGGCCTATAGCCTGGATAGATGCTCTTGAGTCTGTTAGTACCACCACCTTCCTTTCTCTAAAGTGTTCAATCATCTCCAACGCTTTACTTATTGCTCTCATCTCCCCATCATAGTTACTCCCATTTTATCCTACTGGGAATGATTCCTCAAACTCTCTACTGTATATTCTTGCGCTTGCATTTCCCTTTCCTGGTGTTGCTGATCCATCCGTATATGTATGCAGCCACTACTTCTATGGGTATTCTTTGTGAATAAATCTAAGTGCCAGACTTCTCATATGCTCCTTTTGATAGTTCTTCTTTTTCTCTTGTATTCCTTCAATAGTTAGTTTATTTGGGTTTATGCAAATGACAGTACTATATTCAAATACATGGTCACCCAGTTGAAATAAAGATCAAATTCTTTGAACTGCGGTCGGGAGGTTGTCACTTCTCGAAGCAAAACCATTTTTTAAGAATAACAAAAGTCAATAAAAAAAACAACTACCATTAGTTGTATAATAATTATTACAACCCTAAAATACAGATTTTATTTAGCTTTATTCAGCTATACGATAAAAATAATCATCATAACCCAGTTCCAACTATGGTACTTATACGATACTATACATACGATACTTATAAAAAATATTAGACACATTTGTGTTTTAAGTATTTTTTTTATTTTGCCTATGTGAATTCATGGATAGAAGGCTGCATAAGATGAGTAGCCATAAATATGTACACCGACAATTGTCGAAACGTTAGGTCTGCGTGGCCTGCACAGTACTCTACCATTACAGAAGAACTGGCTCAAAAATTAAAAAGCTATTTACACTAGTAGGCCTACTATAATATACATGACATTTGCAAACTTGAATTGAATATGTATGTATAATATGTCTCTTATGTCATAATGACATTATTATCAGTTCAATAAGAAAGTCTTATGGATAATGTTACATGTTCAAATGTTAATTGTAAGAATGATAATAAAATAAATAAAATAATTTATTATTCACGGTACTTAGAATCTTCCCGGCACAACAATTTTGATTGTCATTTTCAGGAAGCCTCATGGAGAAATTCTAACACTGACACAAGATGCCATTGACATGTTACATATGTGGAAAACTGCATACCTTGAGACGCGCATGAAGATTGAAGTGTCTGGAAAGGGACAAACGTTGGGAGTTTGACAAAAAGAAGCTCTTTAGTGATACAGACTATTTAGCGGGTGTCTGCAAAGATCTGGGTAAAGTTGCTAAGGTAGGGGAACATGCTGTACCTTGGACATAGTTGTACCTTGGACCATTCAAGATATCTCTGCTATCTTGTGGTAAAAAAAAATAACTAAAAATTCTAGTTATCAATTATGCCACTAGGTGTCAGACTATACCAAACTGGGATGGTGGTAGAAAACCTAAACATCATTAAAAAAATAATTTGTGTTTTCAACCTTTCAAAGTAAATATTTTGCATGTTACTATTTTGCTTTTTAAAGCCTTGAATGATATTTTACTGCTAAAACACTTTATTCAGTCTGGAAAACCCTGTTTGATGTATAATTATACCAATTACATAAAACAGGCAACTTAACCTCAAACTAAATTAGAGGGAAATCAAAAATTATGTGCTTGGTTGTACCTTGGATCACCTAACAGTAATGTACCTCGGACCATGTCCAAGGTACATTTTAAAATGGCATTTTCTATACCATGGTAGGCCAATTCGTTTTGTTTCTTTAGATAATGTCACGAAGTAAGAGGGCAAAGTGAGGGTGAAATTAGTGGAGTTGGGGGGGGGGGGTCGGCAAGTGCCGTGGGGGGGAAGCATAAAATATGTTGCCATTGTCAGCTAGGCCCCCCACGGCGCTTCGCGCCACCCTCCCCCCCAACCCCACTAACCTACAATTCACCTTTTTTTTGGGGGGGGGGGGGCTAGCTGACCACGGCAACGCACTTGATGCTTTCCCCCCCAACCCCCTAACCTACTTTCCTTTTTTTGGGGGGTGGGGGGGGTTCCCTACACTGGAGAACTACCCAATTTTTTTCTATAATTCAAAATAGCTGGCCTTAATAAAATTTTTGTCAATAGAAATATAACTATACACTCCCCCTCTTAAAATATGAAGTACTAACAAGAAAGAAAACATTAAGTACCCTAGGCTTAAGGCCTATCCTTCAATTTCTATGTAATTTATGTACATAATTCAAGGTACGAATTACATGGTCCAAGGTACGAATTACATGGTCCAAGGTACATCACTATGCTGTACCTTGGACCACTTTGCACTAATTATTAAAATGGTTAATTTATAGCAATAATTGTAAAGTGCCATATACAATAAAATTAACAAAGTTTGTACAAGGCATGTTCTAGCAAATACAAAAAAAAAAACCAAAATCACCATCTCATTTCTCCAGAAACCATATAAATGTAAAAAGTGGTCCAAGGTACAGCATGTTCCCCTACACCATGTTTTTTTTATTACATCACATTTTGATTGTTCCTAGGCCTTGATACTAGTATGTTACAGCAGGCCCACACCAAATACAAAATAAAAGTTCACATTCTACACAAGTACACTGGTCTATCTTTTAGCTTTCCACTTGCTGTGCAGTGCTATGGGGCCACAATAATAGACTTGCATTATTCTACATTTTTGTCGTTAACTGTTGTGATCTTAATACATTCATTCTTACATTAGTATTTAATATTTATTTCTAGAAATATTTCATTGCCCATTAGTCACTCATTACTCATCTTAGACCAACAACAACAACAACAACAACCAAACATGATTATTGTGCAGGTACTGAGAGATTTCGAGAACATATTTGGTGCGGAACTCAAGTCTATCATCAATGATCCAGCCCAGATTGATTCTGTGGTGAAGAGGGTGGAGAACCTAACTATTCCCATTCAACAGGCTGACTTTGACATATTCTACAGGAAGAACACAGAGAATTGGGATGCCGTCATGTTGGTGTTCAATAGGGAGGTGAAGTTCCTGGAAAACGAGGCAATGTTCTTCATCGACGAATCTTTCAAAATTCTAAGGTAAGTCTGCGTCGGATTATTTATACTTATGAATTTGTAACTTCTTGAAAGCCAAATGACTCCCGACGATAGAAAGGCAAAGTGCACGGTGGATTATGGTATTATCTTTAAATAGCCTGCAGTCATCAGCAGCAGGTGAACATGACTGTGTTGTTGTACTTGGCTCTTCAGGCTGAGTTTTATGTTTTATGTTCTCTATTTGTTCCTGTGAACTCTTCTCCAATCCAAGACGGAGAACCTTTTATTTATTTCATTTTGACAGCTATCCTCCAGTGTGATAAAATTATATTTTTTATTTTTATTTATTAATACTGTATTTAATTAATTTGCTGTCTCTTCTTTTTTTAATGCCCACATTTGGCTTTGCCATCATGAGAGATCTAGACAGTCAGTAGAGATATGATTCTCTTTCCTCCTTCATGTAGTATGTTCATTCATACATCTAATCTTCCAACAAAAAACTTTGCCATGTTACATAATTTGGTTTTCGTAGTTCCCAATTCCCAGAATGCAATGTTTTCTGCAACGTGTGCAATGACTTTTTTGTATCATAAGTTACTACGTAATTAGTTTTAGTAACTCTACCGGTACCCTTCAATATTCATGAGTAAGAATTCCAATTACTTGTCATTTTATATAATTCAAGGCAAATGTCTAAACCTTAAATCCATGGTTCCGATTTACAAATATTGAAAACTCCCTTATCAAAATCATCCATCTCATTACACAAAAATTCCTTTCAGGTCTTCTGAAGAAGCTCTTCAAATGTTGTTAAAGTTTAAACACATTGAAACAAGAGACAGAATTCAAGATCAGCTGATGACAAAGTTTGAGGTTGTTATGCTGCAATTTACAAAGGAAATATCAATGGTGGATCTGAAGTTTGTGGTACATACTTCTGGAAATTTCATTATATACTTTTTTTATGTAGACACCTAACATCATTGATTCACAGATATCAGTGTTCTCCCCAATAATATATTTAACAGCAAATATCCACAAATCATTGCTGTCAGGGTATAGAGTTTTCTATGGGTTGGCAGTTGGCACAAATGAATGCCTGCCCCTGTTAACACTGAGTTTAGCCACTGAGCCTACATGCAGCGCAACCTCACGGATAATTAATGCACTTGCTTGTGGCCATGACAACAAACACAACAAATAATTGATTTCATAGACTTCTCAGCCACCTAACTTTCAGATTTAGATTGTCACAGAACATATAACTTCTTAACTTCTATGAATGCATTATTATTTTTATAAATAAAATTTAGGCAACAGAAAAGTTGGTTGGCGGCAGCAAAAGAAAGCCAAGCTCTGCTAACCGGCTCTGGGGAGAGCACTGTATATAGATATCGATTTTGAGTAGAGTGTTGGAGAGTGTCTGTTTGCAAAGCATAGGAATGGTAAAGCAACCTAGTAGACATGGCAGGAAGCAAATATTTTAGTATCTTTTCTAGAGCTGGACCGATTCCACTTTTTTGCCGATGCCGATTCCGATGCCGATTCCAATTATTTAACGATTCTTCACGATTCTTAGCGATGCGATTCTTTTTTAAAATGGCAAGGAATAATTAATAATTCCCTATAGTAGTTGATTTCATAGGATGTGTGAACAGCAGAACAGCAGTGAAATGAGCAGCAATGAGAATTCCTGCTTAAATTTCGAGGGAGATTTGTGATCGAGCAAATATCGAGATTGAGCGATCAACATATAATGAAAAATGTTTAAAAATTCACCATCATTAGGTCTAGGCCCTACCTAATACGTACCTATTATACATTTTCCGTGTGCAAGCTCAAAAACCAGGCATTTTGGAAAAGCCATCTCCAGAAGTAGGCTTAGCCTAGCTAGGCTAGGGCCTAGGTTCCCTGGCTTAGTAAATCTCATAGGTAATAATAATATTACAAATATAGCGCATTGGGATTCTTAGGATATAGGCTAGCCCTAGCCTATTTTTAATCATGTGGGGAAAACGTTTTAGGGGTAGGGGTAGTCTAGGCCTAAACCAACACATCACTTTCCGAAAAAAAAATCAGCCAAACCTGAAGACAACATCAAAATCAACATTAATAATAGTTTCTTATGATCTTAAACTGTTATAAAAAAATAGGCCTTGGCCTAGGCCTAGGCCTACCGTCTTGGTAAGGTCGGCCTAGGCCTAGGCCTGTAGGGGCTAGCCTAGGCCTAGGCTAGCCTAGGCTTACGGGATACACTTGGACCAATATCCCCATCACTTCCCGATGAAAAATCATTACAAGATCGATGAAAATAAAGCGGCAATGCCACTTTCATAGCCAAACCTGAAGACAATACATCAAAATCAACATTAGTAGGCCTAGGCCCTACCGGTTGTCGCTCTAGGAATAGGCCTAGCCTAGGCTAGGCCCTAGGCCCAGCCCTGGGCCTAGGCCTGCTTTCGGGATACATTTGGACTGTTACTGTCCGATGAAAACTCATTAGTAGATCGATAAAATTACGCGTCGATGTCATTATAATCTTTTTCACCTGCAGAAAAATCTCACCAGCATCACAATAAATACTATTTTTTGCATCTCAAATGTCCGAA
>JAMZAV010005874.1:0-41392 GCA_024449915.1 Sweltsa coloradensis
AAAATACGCGAATTTCAGCAAATAAAAGTCGACGTTTAAAATTTAAGCGAAACCTTTGACGAGTTGTTTTGTGTTGTGCTAGTGACAGAACAGAAAATTACGAATAACGATAAGGTCAATCGATAGGTCGAAGTTAAATCTAAGTTTATATCGCCATGGTTCGCACATGCGCGTAATTTGAATGCTTATAATTCATGTTGAGAATATTCCGACTGTTGGATTGACTGACATTACTATGAAATGGTGAAACTTTTTAAATAATAGATATGAAAATAGAATAGTTAAGTCTTTTTGATGGTATTAAAATCCTTCTGCTGCTATAAGTTACCAAGCTTGGCCAAGTTTAAGACAAAACCACACGCACACAACCCGTCTTCCTCTCTTGATGACTGCTAGTCGAATGAGAACAGACAGGATGCGAACGGTCCAACTGCCACTTTTGACCGTTGAGATTTGATACAGAAGAATAATCTATAGATATTGCATGGATATTTCGAAAAAGGAAATTAATTGAGAATACTGAATGATATTAACAAACATTACACAGATACCCATTTAATATCCATATGAAACATAAACTGAATCGCCTAAATATGTTGCACTTACAATGTTGTATAAACCGCGAAACAAAGTAAAATGGACGTAACATTTTACAGACGTTGTGCACTTAATTCGAACGTCCAGAAGATATTGCATGCTGTATGGGTACTGGTAAGCCATTTTCCCATTCAAAATAGCATGCAGCGCTCAAGAAAAAATTCATTATATGCTTTTAGCATTATATTAACATAAAATAAATTTATGTAGTCAATAAATAAAAAAGTAAACTTAAAAACAATTAAAACAATAATAATGCAAAATTGCTGGTTTTACATACATTTTCAGTGAAACAACCCCTTAAACAATTATGCTCATCCAACAACGCGCCTGAAAAGGCGTTTGCGAAGCTTCCCAGTATATTATTGGAGTGTAGAACACATAGAGAAAATGCAATTTACCTTGTAGAATTATTCCGCTCTATACCGACAGTGTTGGCTCGAGCGCTAAGCGCTTGACTCCAATCCGAGAGGTCCCTGGTTAAAATCCCGTCGAGACCGGCAATTCTGCCTGAAGTTTTTCAGAGATTTTATTCGGTCATTAATGCGAATGCAGCCTCTTAAAGCTCGGGCTCACATTGGTTAACTCTGATGTGTAACCCTACGCGGGCAGCCATAAGAAAGTTTTTTACGCTCTACAATATAATATAATGCTGTACGTATGTATAATATAAATTCAAAGTGTAACGTAGAATTTACGATGGCCGGAAACCCGGCCAAGTATATGTAGCTGTTAGTGGGGCCCGGCGCGCAACCCCTATTCTCTTATGCTAAACATATTTTGTGGGGATGATGGATTTCAAACTCTTGTAGCATGATGTCGGGGCTATAAGCCTAAAAATCGTGCAAATCGTGAAGCAAGCATGAAAATTTGCGAATTTACTAATATGATCACAAGGAATCCAAAAATCTATAGCTCCAAGTTGGGTTTCTGTAACTTTCTTATTAATTGAATTAATCAAATTAATCAATTAATTCTAAAAAATAAAATATAAAAGAGACAACACAGTCACATTGGTATCAAATTGAAGCTAAATTAACGAAGAATAAATAAATAAAAAATATATTCTATATAATTTATTATTTATTCAATTAATTGCATTTTAGTAAATTTTACCACTTTTAACTTAAGTATAATAATGAATACTTTAAACTCTACCGATTGCCATAAAACTTAAGCAGTTTACTAACATAGTGCCAATGAATCCAAATTTATATCTCTGGAGAAGAGATTTTTACAACTTACAGATAAATTGATTATATGAAATTAATAATTAGTTTATAATCTCAGTTAAATGTTTGACAATAACGAATTTCAGTCAACTAATGTATCAAATAAAAGAAAGGAACAATTAAGAGAAAAGTAATGGTCCAAATGTCGAGTTTCTTTTACTTTCCCATTAATGGAATTAATTTCTATTAACGAGAATTAATCACATAAATCAAAAGTTGTATGTATATATATATATACGTACAAAATAATTACAACATAGTCGACTTTGGTATCAAAAGAAAGCATATTTTTTACGCGTAAATAATATAAAGAGAATATTTTTCATCAATGAATTAATCATCCAATAAATTACATTTTAGTTGATACCACTTTTGACATATATAATCTAGGTGCCCGTTAGGGCGCCGCAGCCAAGCCGCGGTGCGCTACACACTCAGGCACCTTATACAGCAAGCAGAGTTGGGGTGATTTCGAGGTGTCACCCAGCCGTCATGAAACGTGATGTGAACTTGAAAACTATCAAAATCGAGGGGATTAAGGTACCTGACAACACATGCCAAATTTAGTTGGGATACGAGCATTCCTTCTTGGTGAAAAAATGACTTGAAACATGCTCAAAATCACTTTAAGGATGTTAGCTACTGCTACTACTACGGTCTAATTCGTCAGTTTCAATCGGCCCGCGATTCTGACCAAACGGGTGGGGCTACAACGTTCATATTTTACATGGACATTAAGGTAATAGTGATATAGGGTCTTTTGAAAGAAAAAGTTGAAAAAGTTGGCTGGAAGGCTTCCAAATAAAGGTTTCAATTAAAGCCTTACACAAGAATATAATAACACACATAACAAAAACTTGTAGAAATACAGCCAAACCTTACACACTCAAAAGAAATGAGATCTAAAAAAAGGCCAAGCTCATCTACCCTTCCACATTTGCGCATTCTTAATTGGATGAGCGTAGCGAGCGAAGCGAAGATTCCATTTCACTACACTGGAGAAAAAAATCCGGAATGTTTTTTTTTTTTTTTTTTCTGTATTTTTGGCTGTTTGTTAACACAATTCCGGCTAAATCAATACTCCAATTGCGATGAAATTTTATGGGGGCCTTCGAAATCTCTGAACTTAGAACTGCCACGTTTTTGAGCGCAATCGAAAAATTATTTCTAATGAAAATCGCAAATTTACGATTTTTTTTTATTTTTAAAAAAAATTCTTCGACTTATAACATCTACATGCTTAATCCGATTTTAATGATTTTTTTACAGAACCTTAATTTTATGAATTAAGATATTCGTGTGAAATTTGAGAAAAATCGAAAAATTATTTCTCATGAAAATCGAAATTTTACGGGTTTTTTCTTTTTTTTAACAATTCTTTCACTTATAACACCTACATGCTTTATCCTATTGTAATGATTTTTTTACAGAACCTTAATTTTATGAATTATTATATTCGTGTAAAATTTGAGCGCAATCGAATAATTATTTGTTACGAAAAAAGCAATTTTACGATTTTTTTCTTTTTAAAAATTACGATTAAGAAAAAATAAAAGAATAAAGTTAATTTTTTATTTAATTTAATTTAATTTTAAAAAAATCGACTAAGCAATAATTTTTTCACAAAACAACAGAAAATCTGCATAACACATGGCAGGTCAATGCACCAATTACGCTCATCCAACAACGCGGCGGGTCTTAAGCGTTTTCCTAGTAAACGTACATTGTCCCGTAACTGCATCCTTGAAAAGTTTGGCAAAATAGAATTTGCAATTATTAATTGAAACGTAAAAGTTCATCCAAGTTCTTTTTTCTAATTAATTTAAACGTAATAACATGCAAATTTTATTTTGCCAAGCTTTTCGAGGATGCTGTTATGGGACACTGTACGTTTATGAATTAAGAATGCGCAAATGTGGAAGGGTAGATGAGCTTGGCACTTTTTTTAGATCTCATTTCTTTTGAGTGTGTAAGGTTTGGCTGTATTTCTACAAGTTTTTGTTATGTGTGTGATCTCATTACTTTTTCAAGTTCCATTGTAAAATTATTTGTTAAAATATAATAATTTTATCAAAGTTGATTTAATTTCTATGGTATTAGCAATAACAATAGGATGTAAAATATCTAGACCCGGATTCATGTACATCCTGGGTATAGGTGGTATAACCATGGTATAACGAAGGTATAAGGACTGGACCCCAATTCTTGAGTTCGTGGGAGATGAGTTGAAAACAATTTGAAAACGAAGTCGTTTTCGTTTTCGAAGGAATTGGTATTCTTGAACGGTATCGTGGAAAACGTCATGGGTTGTGAGTTGAAAGAGTATTGCTGTTATTCACATGGGGTGAGGTTCACGAAATCCAGACACTTTAAAAAGATTTGCGTAGCAAAGAGCTCGAAAACGTTCTATATTTATTCTAGATGGCAGTGCCTTCATAAACGCGGGCCAATCGAAAGACGAGTTGCATGAAATGATTTGATTGTTGCAATTATGTAAACAAACAGATGAGCACGCTCATATTTGACACCTTGCTTCGACATTGTGTTTAGCAGTAATCTGACTTTGATCATGGCTAAACATGGCTAAAAAGAAAAGAATATGTGTATTATTTCCGAACATTTTTGTATAGCCTAGGTGGACAATCATACTATTGTTTATCTGCATTAGGCTTTTAGTTATCAAAACTGGTTATTTGTGCGGGAAGTGTGTCAAAACAAAGTTGTGCTGGCCTAGGGTTGGCTAAGAAAGGCCTAGGGCTTGTCAAACATGGAATGTAAGTATTTTTTTATCTAATCCTATAGCCTAATGGAAATTTAGACCTACACTGTTGTATTTTAAATAATTTTCTACATCTGGGCCTAGGCCAGGGATGGTTTCTGATTTGTTTTATGAGAGTATAATGACAACTTTTCTCGTTTCACACATAGAAGCAAAATTAAAAATGTCCGCCATTTGTTTACGTATCGCACTTTCCCGCCTAACTCTGCTTATACCGTCAACAAGTGTCAAGTTACTATAGTTACTTGTTGATTGTATGCCTAGTGTATAAGGCTTATTTAAAACCTTTATTTGGAAGCCTTCCAGCAAACTTTTTCAACTTTTTTTTTCAAAAGAGACTATATTACTATAACCTTAATGTCCATGTAAAATATGAACATTGTAGCCCCACCCGTCTGGTCAGAATCGCGGGCCGATTGAAACTGACGAATTAGATGTTAGCAGTAGCTAACATCCTTAAAGTGATTTTGAGCATGTTTGAAGACATTTTTTCACCAAGAAGGAATGGTCTTACCCCAATAAAATTTGGGCATGTGTTGTCAGGTACCTAGATCCCCTCGATTGTGATAGTTTTCAAGTTCACATCACGTTACATGACGGCTGGGTAACACCTCGAAATCACCCCAACTCTGCTTGGTGTATAAGGTGCTTGAGTGTGTAGCGCACCGCGGCTTGGCTGCGGCGCCCTAACGGGCACCTAGATATAGTAAGCTATAAGTTACTACTACTACTACTACAATATAAGTTACTTGATGAGTCTCATCATGTAACTATAGTTACTTGACAATGATCGACTACATTGTTCATAAAAAGCAAGTCTTTGGGCCACTAGATACTTTACATCCTATTGTTTATTGGTAATTTCAATGGAAATCAAATCAATCTTGATAAAATTATTATATTTTAACATATAATTTTGCAATGGAACTTGAAAAAGTAATGAGATCACACACATAACAAAAACTTGTAAAAATACAGCCAAACCTTACACACTCAAAATGAATGAGATCTAAAAAGGGCCAAGCTCATTCTACCCTTCCACATTTGCGCATTCTTAATTCATAAACGTACAGTGTCCCGTAACAGCATCTTGAAAAGCTTGGCAAAATAGAATTTGCATGATATTACGTTTAAATTAATTCGAAAAAAAGAACTTGGATGAACTACTACGTTTAAATTAATATTGCAAAGCTCCTTATGCTGTTTTAGACAACATTAAAAAAAATCGTTCGGATTTGGGCAAGTGACTATTCTAATGAAAGGTCTTGATGAGTTGATTTGGAAAAAAATGAAATTTTATACGCTCTAGTCTAGATTGTGTGGTAAAACACTTTTGGTGGTAATGGCCACTTAAAATAGGTAAGTTGAGTTGTCTGGTACATTTGTGTTCGTAAAAACATGAGTGAAGAAAGAGCAATAGTAAAAAGAAAAACATTTATTCCGACCGGAGACCAAAATTGGGTCCTCCGCTTTTGCTTTTGCTTTTGCTGCTTTTGTAGTGCGCTTACAGACCAAAATGTTTTGTATAATCTGTAACACATTAAGATCGATTTTGTTTTGAAACGTTGCGTAAAACGCTTATTTCTTGATTTGCAATGAATCAAACTCATGTTGATTTGAGACATTTATCTTTATCCGAGATATATTTTATATGTTATCAAATTCCAACTCGCAACCTTCTCTTGGTTTGGCCCGTGATTAGGGGAGTTTTTCACCCTGAAACTTATGGCGAGCTCTGGGTCGTCGTCGGGGACTTTCCCCTTCCCTTTGACTACCTCCCCGACGGCGACGACAATGGCAACACGGACGGATGACACAGACGGAGACGACCACGACGTGGGGGAACCCTTGCCCTCCCCATATGTTTGTGGCTGGTTCTGACCAGCACAGGCCTGTCCACTCCTTGTCCCTCCGCGTCATCCCTTACGTCCCTCGCTTTGTCTCGATTAGCCAAGTTGCATAAATATGAGACGTTAAGCAATATTCAATCAATCAATTTTTGACGACAGCTCATCATCATAATAAATAAATAAATAAATAAATAAATAAATAAATAAATAAAAAAATAAAAAAATAAATAAATAAATAAATAAATAAATATTAAATCCGTATTTAGTCTACCCACTGAGTCACATAACTGATTATCAGTGGCGGACAGTATGATTACATTTATCTAATGTTCGACAGGACAACTACAACTCGCTGCACATCTCCGCCATGCACTCGAGGGAGGACGTGGTGAAGCTGCTGCTGACCAAGAAGGGGGTGGACGTGTACGCGGCAGGGGGCGCCCGCCAGCAGACCGCCGTCCACCTCGTGGCCAGCAGGCAGACAGGGACGGCGACCAGCATCCTCAGGGTGCTACTCAACGCGGCGGGGAAGGATATCCGACTACAACCGGATGGGGTAAATATATATTTTATTCACTAAGACAGTACAGTGTACAAGTATAACTCTTTGCAGAGAAAGTGAATAGTCCATAATTAAAAATAATAAAAGTGATAATAATTAAGCGAGAGAAGCGAGCGTTTCCATTTGACTCTGCCGGAAAAATTAGTCAATGTTTTTTTTTTTTTTTTTTTTTTTTGTTTGTTTGTTTGTATGTCTCGCCATAACGTTCGAACGGAGGCTCGGATCGAGTTGAAATTTTGACCATCCACAAGCTTCGTTCTCGATTGAATGCCATTAGTTTTGTGGCAAAATCGTTCAAAAAGTTAAAAAGTTACATTTAAGTTAATCGAAAGTTTTTTTTTCAAACTAAACGGACACAAAATCTGAGGTGGCCAAATCATTTAGAATGTCCGTCCGGTCACGAATATGTTAATTTTATTTTGATCCGATAAGTAGTGTAGATGGAAATTACATTATAACAAACTACCGTTACCATGGCAACGGAAAGTCGAGCAGCTTTTTTGGCTCATGATAGCGGTCGAACGGAGGTTCGGATCGAGTTGAAATTTGGACCATCCGCAAGCTTCGATCTGGATTGAATGCCATTAGTTTTGTGGCAAAATCGTTCAAAAAGTTAAAAATTACATTAAAGTTAATCGAAAGTTTTTTTTTTCAAACTAAACGGCGACAAAATCTGAGGTGGCCAAATCATTTAGAATGTCCGTCCGGTCACGAATATGTTAATTTTATTTTGATCCGATAAGTAGTGTAGATGGAAATTACATTATAACAAAAGTAACGTTACCATGGCAACGAAAACTCGCACGAGGTTCGCACTATGCACTGTTACCTAGAAGTAATCAAAATACTATCGAGGAAGCAGTGTATTATTTGTTACGTTTTCCCAAAGAAATGATGTCAAGGTCCTCTAGATGGCGGTGGATTTTATCCACAAATTAAAGGTTTACCCAAATAGGCCTACCTTGGCAATAATAAATAATATTGGAAACATGGCCCCGTGGACAGCGAACGTCGCAAATTTTACAATTTTAATAAATTGCAATGTGGGTCTAGCTATAGCACGTGCTCGCTTATCAACGCGTCCAACAGAGCGTTTCCTAGTAATGATATACACAGTGTTAGAAGAAAGAATAGTTGGATAGAAAGCGATAATCGAGATTGATATTGATATTGATATTGATATTTGATATTGATATTGATATTGATATTGATATGATGATTGATTGATTGATAATGATATACACATTGTTTAAGGTATGTTAAAGTAGAGTAGATGCAAAATAATAGTATGCCCACTAGATTAAGAACTCATATAGAATAAAGAAAAATTGGATATAAAGCAATAATTGATATGATATTGTGATAAGAATTGCTGATGGCACAGAAAACAGCAATGATGTACAGTAGAATGTGTCTAATATATATTGATATTGATATTAATATTGATATTGGTATTGATATTGATATCTATGATGATTGATTGATTGATAATGATATACACATTGTTTTATGTTAAAGTAGAGTAGATGCAAAATAATAGTATGCCCTACGAGATTAAAACTTATATAGAATAAAGAAAAGTTGGATATAAAGCAATAATTGATATGATATTGTGATAAGAATTGCTGATGGCACAGAAAACAGCAATGATGTACAGTAGAATGTGTCTAATATACATGCACAATCCAAGGAAGCGTGTAAGCACATATACATAGAAGTTTTACATCATTTCGGATAAGGGAACATTTGAAAAAAGAAGAAAATAAACAATTGCAGTTCTTGATTCTGGTTAAATTCTAGATAATTTGTAAATATTTTAATGATGAATTGAATTAACTGCAAATATTTAATTATAGAGGTAGTCATTGATGGAGTAAAAGCTGTTTGCTGTAAGATATGATTTCAACTTATGTTTGAAGGAAGACAGGGTGGGAGAGGTTTTGATGTGGTCAGGGAGCTTATTGTAGAGGGTGGAAGCTAGATATTCAGGGCCTTGTGCAAAGAGGCGCAGGTTGTGGGAGGGCCTGTGTATGTGAAGGATGGCTCTAGTGTTATGGGAGTGCACAGAAGCATTCAGATGGAAGAGGTTACTGTAGGTGCGAACAAATAATGCGTCATTGGATGAGGGTACATGCTAGAATAGGAGAATACCAAGTTTATTGAAAAGTTCTCTACATGAGTGTTTTCTGTAGACACCAGCTATGATACGTATCGCTCTCTTTTGGAGAACGAATATTCTGTTTGCATGGGGGGAAGCTCCCCAAAATATCAGGCCATGTGATAAGTGAGAGTGAATGTGAGTAAAGTGAACTAGCAATAGGATGTGGGGGTGAACTATTTGTTTGAGCTTTCTAATTGAGTAGCAACCAGATAATATTTTGTTGGCAACATGGTTTACATTGATGGATCAGTCTACAGTTTGTCTCATCTTAACTAGAGCCCGGTGTTTTGTGGGTTCAAAGAGCGCAGGCAGTGGTGGTCACATTGTAAACGTATCACAGTTTGACAGCTGAAGTGGACTCCGCAGAGCAGTAAAGTACAGTCACGTCCAGTGCGACCTTGGCCCTATTCCTGTATGGGGATGATATTGATGGAGCGGGTGTAATGGAAACGTTGATCTTGCGCGGCATTATAGTAATGTAGGCGCAACAAGAAGAGTAAACCACTAAACCCAGGCCTAAATTTACAGATTATACATGCATATTGTATGTTCTGGCAATCGAATCTGCAGTGGCGTAACTACCCAAATTAAGTCAGACGAGGGCGATTTGTGGCTAAATGAGTTTAAAATGCACTAAGGGCTGGCTGGATGCATATAAAATATTGCTAATTTCGTGCAAATCTAGGCTTTTTAACGTTTAAACGTGAACGTAAGTAAACAAATATTTGACTTCACACTCGGAACTTAATAAATTAACATACCGCATTAACAACACTTTTCTGTCATGATTGACTTTAGACTTGAATAATGATGGTTTATTTACTGTTGGCGCGTAGGCGAGATTGCGGAAGAGCAATTGAGAGTTCTTAGGAGAATTGCTATGAGAACTTAATAAAAGAAAACTGTACAATAAAGATGCTGTGCAATTATGCGACAGGGAATGTGATGAGCTTGTTAATGGGTCTGGTATACGAGCCTGACGAGGAACGTATAGAGGCGACGCGGACAATGCCATCGCGACCAGGGTGCATGTTGGCTATGCATCCTATCGGCCAGTTGAGGGAGGTGCTTGAGGCTTCAAGCAAGAAAACCACATCTCCGACTTTGAGGTTCGGGTTGTTTCTGGTCCATTTTCCGCGCTGCATCTGAGTATACTCGCGAGACCAACGGGTCCAGAACGCCTGGTGTAGTTGTCTCACGCGGTGCCAGAGTAACAGATGCGATGCGTTGTCCGGCTCGATGTTTTCAGGCGAAGCAAGTAGTGGCACAACGGTCAGAAAATTACCTGGGTTCAGATAGTCGGGTCCATGAGCCGGGTCTTGAGGTGTAGCACATGGAGCAGAACAGAACATAGAACAGCCTCGATGCATGAGAAAAGAGCAGCATATTATTCTTCATGCATGTAAGGAGTGTCAGAGATGAGGCGACGGAGAAGAGATTTAGCTGATTTCACTCCTGTTTCCCACTGGCCACCGAAGTTGGGCGAATAGGGTGGATTGAAGAGCCATGTGATTTCTCGACTTGCTAGTGAGTCAGAAATCGAGGTTTTAGACTTGGCGAGGTAATCTTGAACTTCACGAATGTGACGAGAAGCACCCACATAGTTGCGTCCACATCAGAGTAGATATGTGATGGCAGGCCTCGGCGCGAGAGAATCTATCGAGTGCAGCTAGAAAAGCTTCTGTAGAGAGTTCAGAAACCATTTAGAGGAGTACAGCTTTGGTAGCCATGCATACGAATAGTCATAAAAACACCTCCGACTTGGGAGCATTTCTTCGGTTGCTGGTCTTCACTGAGAGCGGTCCGGCAAATCAGTGCCTTGTGCATGAAGGCACGTGAGGGCTGTACGCGAGCTACTGGGAGGTCAGCCATTTTGGGTTGCAGAGGTTTTGCACGGAACTTGTGGCAAGTGAGACATCAATGGATGCGCTGTCTGAGCAGACCACGGAAATATACGATTAAGTAGCGTTCTTGGATCAGCGACTGAACTGTGCGAGGTCGGGAGTGGAATGAAATTTTGTGAAACGAGTCACAAATGAGAGCTGAGAGCTGGGCCTGCTTTGGGGAGAAGAATCAGGGAACGTGATTCTTCTGGTAGCAGAGAGTGGCGGAGGTGGTGCTGCTGGTGAATGCAGAAACGGAGGTCAGACAACCACAGAGAGTGATTCATCAGTTTGGATGGTAGTCTGCAGGGATTTCTTCTGATTCGACGTAAACCAAGTCGGTAGGGCTTGAGGTCTCCAAAACTTCAACCACATGGTTTGCAACAAAAGATTTGAGACGATGAGGCGGAGTGGATAGGCAGGCCAGAACGATCATTAAGTCCGTGACTAGAACCAAGGAATCCAGAGCGAGAGTATTGAGAGAAGGCAAGATCGTTTGAACGAGTCGAGATAGCAAGAGCGCGGATGACAATTCCAGCTTTGATATCATCAGTGGCTTGAGAGAAGCGACCTTACTTCTTGCGCACAATAGTGTAGTATCAGAGGCGAATCCGCATTGCGTGTGCAGGTAGAGAACTGCAGCATAACCCTTCTCGGAGGCGTCACAGAAACCAACCAGCCTGTGGACACCACGACTGTCTGTAACTCGTGGGATCCGAAACGAGGAGAGCTGAGGTACGTCGGCAACTGCAGACAACCAACTTTGAATGAGCTGGTCAGGGAGCGGGTCATCCCGTTGTTGCGGGAGTAACCAGAGTTGTTGCAGAAACATCTTCATCCAGCCCACGAAGGGGGTCAGGAAGCTGAGTGGATCGAAAATCTTGGCGATGTAGGAAAGAGGCATGCGCTTAGTGACAGATACAGAGAAAACTTTAGTATGAAATGAGAAGTAGTCTGAGTGAGGATCCAACAACGATCCAAGAATTTTGATTCCCTGTTCCTTATTCGAGAAAACGATTGGCGTGTCTAGGTGCTCGTGCGGAAGCGTGGTTGGTTAGAGCATCAGAAACATTGCTTGACCATTTCCATATTTCGAAACCTCCAAGGGCAATGAGGGCTTGCAATTGAGATTGTAAGGAGCGAGCCTGGGTGAGATCACTAGCGCCAGAGACGAGATCGTCAAAGTACATTTGATACTTGATTGCTTGAGCAGCAAGTGGTAAGCGATCTCCTTCGTCGGTCACCAGTTGAGTGAGCACACGTTGTGCGAAGAATGCAGAGGAGCGTGAGGCCATACGTGACCGTGTTGAGCTGGTGCTCGACGACATGAGAGTAAGGTGATGGACGCCAAAATATGTGCTGATCCATCCGATCTTCAGGATGAACAAGAATTTGCCGATACATTTGTCGTATGTCAGTACAGATGGCAACAGCGGGAGTCCTGAATGTTGTAAGGATGGAGGGAAGATCGGCTTGCAGCTTTGGTCCGCTGAGAAGGTTGTGGTTTAGAGATACCCCTGTCTTGGTGTAAGCGTTGAAGACAACGCGGAGCTTAGGGCTCGAACTGGTGAGTTTGTGCACACAGTGATGAGGAATCACGTAATCTGCAAGTTAAGGTGCAGGTTGCATGTAATGAGCAGTGACATAGTCCGTCATGAAGATATGATATGCTTCATTCTGCTCGGGGTTGCGCTTCAGACGTCGCTCCAAACTCAAATAACTTGGATAAAAGGAGGAGTGGTTTGAGCAGATATTTGAAATCGATGGCTTGAATTGAAGCGAGACAGAGTAGAGAAGCGTCCATTCACATCTCGCCTATGCAAAGACACGAAGTGATCTTCACATAACTGATCTTCGGGATCCTTGTGTTGAGGGCGTGAGATCTCTTCAGACTCTTGAAAGAGGCGGAGAGTATGATCTAAGCCTGAGGAACTCGCGAGCAAGTACAACGGTGAGTGAGAGTTAGCTTCCGATGTGTGAATAGGTCTTTTTATCACCCAGCCAAAGGCAGTATTCAGAGCTGAAGGACTGCGTTTGATTATCACGTCTCCATTTCCTTGAATAACGTCGAGGTAGAGATCGGCTTCTATGAGGAAATCGACCTGATCTGAGATGTTAAACTTGTCATCGGCTAGGGAGAGACCATGATATCTCTCGAAGAGATCTAGAGGTAGTGAGCTCACTGGCATGTGGCCAGTGATGGTAAACAAAACCAGAGCTTGAACACCAAAGGTGTGATGAGGTTTAAAGCCCGAGGCGATGTCACAGTGGACGACGCCGTGCACTCGGGCGGACGCGTGTCCAATGACGGACAATTCCACGATGCTGGATTGCATTTTCAAGCCTAGACGACTTGCAAAATAGAGTGTGATTGCAGACACTTGAAGGCCTGAATCGATGACCGCGCGGAATGGTTGGTATCTACCAGATTTGTCTCGGATTAGACCTCGTAGAGTACCAAGAATAGTAGTGCGCTTGAGTGGCTGACTGACTTGTAGTTTGCAAGCCAGTGCGAACCCCACTATAGGTTTGTTGTCCTGCAGTGGGCGAGTGTCAGGTGAGTGAGGCGCTGACCGAGGGGGAGGGCGCGTTCGCGTAGTGTAGCAACGAGTGATCTTGCTTACTGCGGCACTCGCGACACGAGCATTTTGAGAGACAGTGTTGTTTCTCATGATTACCCAAACAATTAAAACATTGCTTCAGGTTGCGCAGAGTGTTGTTTCTTTCGTCCACGGACTGCTGAGGAATCTTGGGCAGCTGTAAAGAGTGTGATCGCCGTCACAAGCTGGACACGAGCGACCGGAGCGATTCTGAACGGTCGAGCAATGAATTAATTTTCCGAGTTGAAGTGAATGAGTCAGAAGATAGGCTTGGGCTTGGACATGCTTGCAGTAGATAAATGATCTAGTCCGCACAGCTCAAGAGTTCGACTCTCTTCTTCAATAATGCAATAATGTTCAATAATGTTGTCGATCAGTTGTCCATAGGTAGGCTATGCATAAGAAGAGTATTTAGATCAAATTTTTAAGAGTTTGGTGATCCAAATGCGAGAGAGTGTAAGCAAGAAGTAAGCCAGATCATCGATGTTCAAGCTTTTGAGAGCGTCAACATAGCTTCTATGGTCATTGAGAAACTGCTGCAGTGAGGCGTGATTGCCTGACTTCATATGTGCGAATTCTTGCACTTGCTGTACGTACATGGCAGCAAGCAAGCATTTGTTTTGATAACGATTGATCAAAGCCTTGTAATTCGAGGGGATAGTTCTCAAGAGAGATGGAAACTCGAGATAGTGGCTAGTGCTGTGTCCTGAAGAGACGACCTCAAATAATGGAACTTCTGTACATTGTTGAGTGCAATATTCTGATCGACTAACGAGTGAAACAGAGAGTTAAATTCGGGCCAATGAGCGAGATCCCCATTAAAAGTTGGTAATTTAATCTGTCCTATCAGCAGGTGACTTCGATGCGGTAACAAAACGCTACTGAGCCGCGAATATCAGCTCATCAAAACTAACTCGGACAGCTCAATAGGCTTAACCGATTCATCGAGTTTCGAAGAAAAAACCGATGATGTCTTCTTGAACTTTTTTGAACTCAACCTGTAAAGAAGTTAGTTCGTCGTACCGAGGCTTGTAAATATGCACATCATTTTTCAGATTTTTAAATGAGTCATAAAATACATTGTGCTGCGGAAAAAATGTCATCCCTAGTTTTGGTTAGAGCCAAGGCGAGTTGTTGCTGTCGCTCTATCATTGTTTAAAATTAAACAAACTGTAGTGCAACATCAAGCAGAAAACGAATGACAAGTACGACGGGAAAGATTAGCTGTCGAGTTCAAGAAAGCAAATTGCAGATGTGCAACTAAAAAAATTTAAACAACACACAAGTGCTGAGAAAGCCGTGTGAACTTTCGAAAGCCGAGAATGAGCAAATAAATTAGAAAGCCACAAATATTCAAATATTGAACAGTTGTGTGAATCTAGTGAGTGCGATTGAACTATTCAGAATAGAATATTCAAAGTAAAACCCGAGAGCGCACTAAACAATAATAATTATGTTCAGCTGACAGAGTGAATGACCTTGCAACCACGTGCGTATTGCTAGCCAGCGCGGTGCAGAGCTACGAGAGAATGTGCTGACGCTAGCAGTAGGCGCGACCCAAAGAGAGAGAGAGAGACTATGCACGTTCGACAAGTAAATGGCCGTGTTACACGAGGCAAAACTGAACAAATGAAAAATACATTTTTAATTTGACTTGAGAACTACACAATGCAAACCAAATGAGACTGGTTGAAAATTCGGACCACGAGGACCAAAATATGTTGGCGCGTAGGCGAGATTGCGACCTAGTGTTGGACGAGAATGTCCCAAAACTGCACTTGGTAGTAAAGCTAGAGCGAGAGGGTAGTGGACTGTATTTTGAGGAAGAATTGAGGAAATGCTGGTGAGATATAACCAAAGGAAGATGCCGTGAGCAGAACTAATATCACTTACTTGTTTCGGTTATAGTGGTTGACGAACGTGGTGACGTGGCTGGCAGTACGGCAGTGAGGCGCGCACTAGTACACTAGATTAATACTTACACCAGAGATTGTTATTATTATGTAAATAAAACACACATGAGGTTTCCCCCAGAGAGAGAGGGGCGAGAGATTTGACACAAATGCACACGGCGAGAGCTTTGAGGAAGTACACACACACGTATTGAGAATGCACACGTTATGTATGTAACGTGGCGAGGTGAGAAGCTCACACACACGTAATGTACGTGGCGCGTGAAAAGAGGTGATTGCACTGGACTGCAGCAGCAGTGCCTCAGAGCTGACAAAAAGTCTCCAGCATTTGCTGGTAAGCAGGACTCACGACATCAGATGGGGATTGTGAATAGGAAGGAATGAGAGGTTTATTCAGAAGTGCGTGAACATAAACTATCTTTTTTCAACAATTTGACAGTTCGAAAACATTTCTGTGCCATCAGAATGACGCGCACTAGTACAGTAAATTCCATTGAAAAAATACAAAATGTTACTTTTATTGATGCAGACCATAAATATGCTTTGTTCCAATTAGTCCTAGGTTAAAATGGAAAACCCGGACTAAATTTCTTACATAAACTGACATAGCAAAGACTAAAGGACTGTCAAATTTTCAAATTACGAACCTCGAACTATAGGAAAATTGATTTCGATGTTATAATCAATGAAAATTTGCTTTACCTTTGCTCAAAGAATGTGATTATTGGTTAACATAGTGAGCGTAGCACATACTGAAATTTGACTACTCATTAGCAAAAAAATAGTTAAAAGTGTAATGATGAAATGGAGGTTTCTACATTTACGAACTATAAACCCTGCTGCGACTCCGCCACTGACAGGAACTAGACAAGCTGAGCTATATTCCAGGAGCGCGTATGACAAGAATGTACGAGTAGCATGGACTTGTAGGGCAGGTATTTTTTTTGCATTAAATTCTTTGTCATTAATGGCCTACACCGAGGTCGGTACCGTCAATAAAGGTCAATATTTTTTTTACCTAAATCCGACAAAGCCACTGAGGATAAAGATCTTCGCAATGTTAATATTAATGGTTCTGTTGCTTTGTAAATGCTTATCTATTCAGACTGAATGAAAAGATTTGTTTTAGTTAAGTGGGTGAATACCCTTTGAAGTTAGATGCTCAAGACATTATTTTTATCAATAATTTTTTGACTCGAAATTAACAGAAAGGTAACAAAAATGGGAAACATTGTTTGTTTACAGTTTATCAATGCAACCGCTTGGCAGTCACCTCTTGGCTGGCGAGAGACTTTGTGCATCGTACTGTAAACAATTTGAAGTTGTTACACGTTTTACTTGAACTAACCTGACCTAGTCAAATAATTAACAACTAGCAATTTACTACGTACGTATAGTAATATAAGTGGCGTATGTTGCTCTATGTATAGGCAGTAACAGAGCGCGTCCTTGTCCACCTGTAACGGTTTTCTGGGTTGTTACGTATTATTCTCAAATGTCACCTTTGGATAATCGTACACTTTCCTAAAGTTGACACCTTTTGAAAGTGGGTTTTGACAACTCTTGAATCAATCACTTAGGATACATGAGCTATGCGTTATTGTACACGTTGTTTGAAAAAGTATTTTTTAATTTTAAACAAGATTCATTATTTTTACTAATATATTTTACTGATATAATTAATATGATGCGACTTTTTATGGCAAACTTGGACCGCAAACCGTATAACGATATTTTCAAAACTAAAACATTTATTGATTTGATCTGTGCGTTTAACACGAGAAAGCAATATGTATTTTTGGGTACGGATAAGTTTTATTTTCGAATACTACTCTACAATTATATATCTTTTAAATTTGGTCAACGAACATGTACATATATTATAAAACGTGTACCGAGTAGGGATATACATAAAGAATTCAAAATGTAGAAAGTATGTGAAATTTAAAATGAGCGAAATTAATAAGAAGAAGTTCTTTTATACGGACTAGTACTTTCACGAAAATGTGGAGTAACTGCTATAATAATCTGAAAGAAGTGGTGTAGATTCAGATAACAATATGGAGAAACTTGAAATCTATGAACCTGACATGATACCGAAGACGAAGGATCCTGGCAAGGTAACGGCGGATGAACTGTTTAGTGCAAGACATTTCGATGTAGTGTAGTGGGCTGGCCTGGTTCGATATCCCTTCGTCTTCATAATAATCCCTATGGAAACATTCGTGATTATACCAACTCTGGCAAGCAAACTACACTTTCACAAAGTGTTTAATGGCTGTCTATCACGAGCCAATAATGTGACGTGAGATATTTCAATTGAATTGAGCACACGTGATAATATGCCAAAGCAAATGCATCGTTCGTTTTGTCATGGTTATCCAACCACTGTATACGGTCAAGGTGGATTTTTTTATTTTTTTTTACTTTTCTCCGTTCACCATAAGAATAATGTTTGCAAAAATAAACCATTAGAAAGGGTCCATATAATAATTCATAATGCTCTATGTGCCGTATAATGGGTTTGGCTTAGATACAAATAAATTGCGTTAGTAAAGTATGTTCTACGCAGATAAAAATCTTATTTTATAAAAACTTAAAATAAAATATTTTTTTAAAAAAGCTAAAAATAAAGCCTTAATATGCTTTTAAAATTATTCTTCGTTGTTGTAATTGAAGTTGAAGGGTTCAACAGTGAGAGTATACTCTCCAACACTCTAAATTAAGTCTAACACTCACTATTGAGATTTGTTTGCCATTTTACCATTTTGATCATAAGACACCTAGAAGAATTGGTTTTCATGGCAAAGGTCTACGTTCTATTTGAATAACCACCTTGAATATACAGTTGACCATTTTTCAGATAATATCCTCTTAGGATCTAGTGTTAGCTGAATACTGAAAATAAAAACGATTTGACCAAAGAATCGATATTAAAATGAACATTTTAAGTTCGAATTTACGTTCATTTCGGAGTCGTCCTCAATCCTCAAACTTGAAAATGATCTCTTCGTGCAGATTGGCAACAGAGGGGGGCAGGAATGGCCTATGCCGCGCATGTTAAATTGCCTACATTCCGGTACCATTTACTTCCTGGCATTTAGTCTTAGAGACAAAATGAAAAAAATGAAAAAAATGTTTTCCCCTTCTAGACTAGCCTGTTACCTAGAAACTGTGTGTGGGGATTTTTGAATTTTGAAAATCTGTGGTTACCAGATTTTTTTTAAATTATCAAAAAAATCCAAGAAAATTGACATTATTCAAAACAATTTATAGGTTAAAATTGGATGATGATATTTTTTTTCAAAATTCCCCACACACACTTTCTTTAAAATACAATAAAGAATTAGTCCTAAAAATTTCAAGGCTTGAGCATCAAAACTGCCTAACTTTTAAGTCCCGTAGTTTAAGAAAGTATAGTTTTGAGTAAACGGGTGTTAAAGTTAATATATAAGGTGTACTTCATGTGCAGTAATTACATTACCGGTACCATTTTTTCAAAGGGTAGTCACACTTAGAGATTTGATTTTTTTAAATTCAGCACATTGGAGTTTTTGCTAACAATAATTGTTAATTGCATTTTTTTTTTAATTGTTTTTTGAAAAACATTAATTTTTGAGTCGTTAATATACGATGGTTGTCATAGCAATATAAAATAATTAAATTTTTGCAAAAAAAACAAAAACAAAAACAAAAACAATAAAATTATTATTTTTTAAATATAATTGTGATTAACAATATAAGATATTCAACCCATAAAATCGATTTTTAACAATAAGTTTCATTCCTGCTTCTCTTAAAAAACATAAAAATTAAAAGTCCGCGGAATTGAGCTCGTTTTCTGTGGCGCTCCGGCACAGTAGAGCCAACATCTTGAGTCTCAGGACTGCCAAGCTTAGCTCGTATTCTGTAGCGCACCAGCACAGTAGAGCCAACATCTTGCCATGGAGTGGAGGGGAGCCGAGCTTTGCGTGCTAGTGGATGGTGCCTGGCACGGACTCCTGCCACCGCCCGCACCCAACCCCTTGATTAGCCACTATTTGTTACTGATTGCAGGACGGATAATCACTTCATTCTTACACTACATGCATAAACAGTGACAGATTCATTCAGCCTTCGTGGATCTTAGTTTTGCTTGCACTTCACACGCATGTCAATTTCACGTCAATTCTGTCAAAAATAACTTCTCGAATAGAATGTCAACTCTTGTCAAAACGTGCCATGGCTTCTTTTGGAATCAGAATATATTGGTTTTATAAAAAAAAGTATAATGATAATAATAGCAATAAAAATAATAATAATAGTAATAATAATAATAACAACAACAATAATAATAATAATAATAATAATAATAATAATAATAATAATAATAATTAACACAATTAAACTGGTCGGGACATTTCGCCGCGTCGATTCTGCTTTTATTGAGTTTGACGTTTCAGCCCAACTGTGTGGGATATCCTCAGAAAATTTGAAATAATAATAATAATATAATAATAATAATAATAATAATAATAATAATTATAATAATAATAATAATAATAATAATAATACACGCAATTTTATATCATTAATTTGACATCGTTGTCCACAAAGCCACATACGTGGTTTGTCTGTGGATTATGATTTAGTTATATTATACGTAGATCAGACAGACTAAGTTAATTATTACATTATATTATACAAATAATGTTTATTGGCTAAATTAAAACTTAAATAATTAAAAATCAACGTGAATACTACTTTACAATATTGAAATATATTAATTAAATTTAATATACAGAATAGACGTGAACATTCAACACCACAGAAAACGCTAGTGTACAACAAAAAAACAGTTTTTAAATTAAATTAAATTAAATTAAAATATAACGAATTACAAGTAAATCATTACCTATGGAACAAAGAAAGTAAGTTTTAGGTTAATTTTTGGCCTCACTAAACGATTGGAAATCTTTCATGTGCACTTTCATTTCATTTTTATTCTACATACATTTCTTTCTTTCATTACCTTGCATAATCAATAATCGACGTTTCACAAATTGCGCATGCAGCTTATCTGTGGAACTATGTTTCTTAATAAGGATTATTCACTTCTGAACACTTGACTTATTTTTTTAATTTTTTTATTGAAATTATTTACTGTGAGTCTAAATAATTAAAGTGATAATAATAATAGTAAAGGATTGAAGGCTTTTGCGGACCGTAATATAATATTCGATTGTTTTCGGGACATAATCATGATATTTTTCATTTAAAAAAACATTATTGGGAAGTACATTATTTTACATCAATAGTACATAACAGAAATTAATCTCACAAGCCACATAAGCGAAATGGTCTTATTTAAATAGTTATAAAAGTAAATTTAATTCATTAGATTTCGTTTTAAAGAGCTGACTACTATTTCTCACTGCAATGAAACGATTAATTTTAATTGCAAGTGTATTGAAAGCTGGGGTTGTACATGGATTCATCTGTGAGTTGGAGCACATGCTATGTTAACTACAAAGCAACGACCCATCAGCTATATTACCTATCTTTAAAAAATAATGCCATTGAATGTACTGAGACCATATTGTATTTAGCAATTTTCCAATCAAATTCGAAACCTGTTATTATTCTTTTAAGTAGGGCGGGGGGAGACATTTGATTATAAGCAAAGATCCACTACCACTGCTCACAACTAGATCATTAGAAGTTAGAACCATAGTTAATCTTCAGCGGCTTCAGTCAACTGACAATGTTTACATAGCACGATATTCTCCCCTTGTCACTCCTGTATTTTTATAGAACTGTTTTATTTGTTTTTAGTAATTTTAGCAACTATGACTTTGCTACTAGTGCTCTCAACACTTGTTTTGTACTAGTATACGATGTTTTATAGAAATGGTTAATGGAACTCATCAATGCTATTTTTAAAAATATATTTAATTTGAATTTTCGTTTTAGGATTAATTAATATCATCTGTTACTTATTTTGTCTATGTCATAAGGATGTGTGTTACATTAATATTTACTATGGCGGCTTGCACAATAAAAATGTATTGTATGGAAGGATGTGTGTTACATTAATATTTACTATGGCGGCTTGCACAATAAAAATATATTAGTATGAATCAGTCTTTCAGGCGAGCAGTCTGCTCATGGAGGCAACTTGCTTGTTTCAAATTGTTTTGTGTACGGGTAAAACAATTGAATTGAATTGAATTGAATGAATAGAATACAATATAATATACTATAATATAATTGAATTGAATTGAATCGAATCGAATTGAATTGAATTGAATTGAATTGAATTGAATTGAATTGAATTGAATTGAATTGAATTGAATTTAATTGAATTGAATTGAATTGAATTGAATTGAATTGAATTCACATGGTGAACGTAAAGAGGTATTCGCCCGCTAAACTAAACTAAAATATTTTAATCAGGCTAACTAGTTATGAATTTAGAAACTTAACAGATAAATTATTGAGTCTACCATAACCCGAAAAAAAAATTTAACTTGGTATTTTTCGAGCTAGGTCCCATCGGAAAAAATCTCTCATAAGAAATAACATAGAGACGATCTAGATGATGATGCCCCGTGACCTTGGAGAATTTTAAACCGAAATAATATTGGCAATTATTGACGTACTCGATAGTCTTTTCTGTGAATTCCCGATATTTTGTTTTGTAATTTTGGCAAGAAGTTCGATGAAAATATGCTGATTGCCAAGAAAGGGTGTGACTTTGGAATGCATATTATTGCGTGTTTGAGAGTATATTTGTGCGCAGTTTCCAGACACGATGATTATAAAAGGCCATTTTAGATTTGTATGATGCTCTAGTATCTATGCGGAATAAAAAATAAGCAGGTTAAAGCCGATTTAAGAAATTTACCAAAACGTTAATTTTATCAAATTTCCGGATTAAAAAAATTGAAAAATTCGCGGAAAATCACAGTTTTCGATATTTTTGTTAAACGGTCATTATTATGCTATATGTCATTATGTGGTATTTTTTTTGTATTAGTCCCTTTAAATAATATTGGAGATAATCAGATAACCATGCCACCATATTGACCGATACAAATGTAAACATTGTACATTTGTTTAAGGTTTCATCCCTAACCGGTCAGTTTCATTGTTGATGTGTCAAAAGAGTCATATTTTCGGTTTATCTACATCTTTATGGAGCATCTGTTCTTTATTTTTCGATTTCAAAATAATCGATAAAAGATGTTTCGTATCACACAAACCAATAACATAATATAATAGTATACGTTTGCATGCCGTGACTTGGGGACATATAACGATGCGCGATGGAAACTTGGTGAACTATTCTCCGGAGAACGGCTGTTTTCTTTACCAAAAGACTGTGTTTTCAAATGAAACATCGACCAATGACAGCGAAGGGTTAGATAGTGGGAAACTTTCACAGCTATCGTGAGTTTGTGTTTAGTTCTACGCCAACTTTGACACTAAAGACTACATCTGCAATGGCCGTATCCCGCCACGTTGCAGTTGCCAGTTCTATTTCCAATCTAATTTTAGTATTGAATATTTGCCAACGATGTGTTTTATAGATTCTTTGTCAAAACGTCAATACTCGGGTATTCCATAATTGTTGTACCGGTACGTTTTCAACCGCCTAGCAATGCGCATGGTTCCGTTTTCACATTTCGCGCATCTTTCTCGGCGTATTGTGTAGCTACCAGAATGTCCAAGTCGTTTCTCCGGTCCGGAAGTGCGGACGACGCCGAAGTGCCCCAAACTGAGAGGGGTGCGCGTAGTGCGGCAAGTGCGGTGAGGACCAGGCCGACCTCTGTGTCCAAGGGCAACCGAGGGACGACACAAAATGACGTTCAGAAGGCAGCGACTGGGGACTTTGTCGCCAAGAATAGGTTGCTGTGTGTGGGGGCGGGCAAAGGGGGGTGGCACACGGTACTGAAGAGCGCACTGGACTCGTTGCAGAGAGGGAAGGTGCCCCTGCTGCTGGCGGTGGAGGCGGGGAACCAGTCGATGTGTCGGGAGCTCCTCGGCCAACAGACGGCCGACCAGCTCAAGGCCACAGCTGGCAACGGGGATACTGCCCTACACCTGGCCTCCAGGCGAAGGGATGTGGACATGGTGCGGATACTGGTCGACTATGGAACCAACGTGGACATACAGAACGTGAGTATAATCTAGATTGTTCCAATTTTCGAATGAAAACGTATAAAATATACGCATCTAACAGATTTTACTATTAATATCGCAATTGTTTATTCTTGTGTTAGTTTTATTAGGAGCACTGTGTGGTATGCACAGTGTAATGTTTTTATTTCGACCAAGTATCACAAGCTGAAAGTCATAGGCCTACCATTATTTTGCTCATCATTCATAACTCTGAGTTTACTGTTTTGTATCGTATTATAAGTATTTGCATGATATAATGTAGGCATTGTAAGAACATTTTCTTTGTGACTGGGGCCCCATGTCCCTTTTCTAACTTGCTATGAGTGGTAAATATTAACTTGATGCCATATTTTGCACAACTTCTAAAATAAAATCGATATCTAACCCTATTTCCTACTCTGCAGATGTGGAGGGTCTCACCACATACTTGGGCCCTAGGTTTATCGAAGCCAGCTGACGTTTCCCGCACATAATATGTTTTTATTCCTCTGTATTATCTGCTTGTTTCACTTTATTCCTCCTTCATTTCGTCTTCCTACTCCCCTAGATATGCCATATTGTGTCCCAATCTTTCTCAATGTTAGATGTGTTTCTTCTTTTCGCATCCATTGCTATAACCTCTTCCTATCTCAATCAGGGCCTCCACCTTCTGCGTCTTGTTCATACTGCATCTTCCGAATCCTGACCTGCTTCCTCTTCATGTGTCCAAACCACCGCAGCCCTTCTTTCCCAAGCTGAAAGTTTAATCTCTCTACTCCCACTTCCTTCCTTATCCTCGTGCTCCTCATCTGATCAATCTTTCGTAACTCCCTTTATACTCCTTAAAAATTAATTCCCGCCCCTTCAAGTCACTGCACCATAAGTGAGTACCGGGAGAAAATATGCTTTGTTTATTAAGAGTTTGCATCGCCTTGGCACCTCTTTCTTCCAAAGCAGTTTCCGCACTAACTGGAAGAGACTCTCTGCGATAGGTGTACGCCTTGCAATCTCTCCGTCTATTTTACCATCAGATGAAATTTTGCTTACTAATAGGTAGTTAGTCACATTATTGTAGTGTCAAACAATATTAAAAATAGGCCCAACATTTGCTTGTTCATGTTGCCAGTAAAGCGTCTGATTATTATTCAACGTTGCTTGGTTATTTACAAAGAAAACGCCACTACTGCTTTTTATTCACATTAATATTTATATGTTGTTCATAGGTTTTGGTGTTCATAGTCAAATTTATGTGATTGTATACTATGTATTTATTTTGTATTTTATGTGTGTCTTGTGTATGTATATGTACGTGTAAATGCATGTGTTGTAGGACACTATGCCCCGACTGTGTTGTAGCTCGAGCGAGCGAGCCAGACATGTGAGTGTTGTGTTGTTATCTTCTAGGGGGAGGGACAGACAGCGCTTCACATCGCCTCTGCGGAGGGAGATGAAACCTTGGTGAAGTACTTCTACGGGGTTCGAGCGAGTGCCGCCATCGCAGACCACCAAGGTAAGGCAAGGAACATAGACTAGTCACTTTATGACAAAGTGCAAGAAAAAAATTGCATTACAATTAGGCAACACATGTCTTAGACTTTATAGACCTTGCTGAATCAAAAATCTCTGTTGAAACCTCGAAATTTGGACCGAAAACAGCGGCCAAGACGGCGTCATTTAAATAAATTATAATCTCGCGGAAATTAAGAGCTAGAAAGGTGGTTGTAAGTTCTTGGAAAAAGTATTAAAACGAGAGTGAGATGATCGGCTTCGCTGTACTGGTGTGCTCGAGAAGAAATGTCTGTAGTAAAACCTTCCAGCAATATACAGTTTTACGCTATCGTCATTATTTTAGTATTTTTAGACGGATGATAGATATCGCCAACGAGTGCTCCGTTATAGGAAACGACCCATATTTACTTTCTCTTTAGCCGGTTGTGGAGAATGTACACATATTCCTGTGTTTATTTTAAATTTTATTAGTGGCATTCTTATCAAAATCTGTGTAAATAAATTCTTTATGTTCAGTACCAGAATGATCAGAACAAATTGTTGAACCAAACAAAGATGTTCTCCACCGTGTGCCTGTTTTCTTATGGGAGAAAGAATCTGATCAAAGAACTTTCAATACTTAACCTCCATCTCGTTGATGATGACTGGCACGCAAAAGACAGAAAGTACGTTCCAATCCACAACATTTGCTCCGCGCTGCCGGATAACCAGACGACTGACATCCCATCGTCTATGCACTAACGGATTGTGATCGTACCTCTCAAGTCAACTGGCGACCATCTCCAAGACAGCAGCGTCTAACCTGCTGAATGGTCTTGTGCAGCTACCCCTCTAGGCTACTGCCGACGCGAATGCAGATACATTTCTGATTAAACTGTGTGAGGAAAGTTAAATACATTACCCCCCTAAGAGGATACGGCGTGCGTTTTAGACAACATTCCTGAACGCTCGGCTGACTGCAGTTACAGTTCTTTGAAACTTTGCACAGTGGTCACGAAAGTGGAAATGGAGAACTCTACAGTCACATTTTCCCAAACATTATTTACAAATAATTGTTTTTGTTTGCAAATTAAGAAGTGTTATAAAGACGAAAAATTTACCATTTCCGCTTTTTTTCTGCCTTATTAACCAACTTAACTAACTGAGAGCGTCCATGGACAACTATGTCAAGTTTTCCGTAGCCGAACGATTAGCTATTTGTCAACTGTCAATGTGTGTCCTATTCCCTCTAAATTGATACATGTGACTGACAAAATATGTCAACTCATGCTCATTTGTCCAACCAAGTTTATGGAGACAAAGCAAGACACCAACATGTTAGTCAGGAAACCGGCGAACTGCCATCGGCAAGTGATGCCCTCTTCTATCGCTTCTAGAGGAGCCACTTCCCATGTATCACCGATCACGGTTCAGTTTGCTTTCGGGTTCACATAGCCTTCAAAACAACAATAAAAGTAGTCTAGAAACTTCTCCCCCCTGCCCACCCTCTGGCCGTGGCTGATTCTGACCATGGACTTCCACCTGTATCCTCCCGAAGGCTAGATAGAGACATTCATGTATTCTCACGCTCGCAAGTACTCACATAAATTTGCACAATGCTCTTGAGAAAATTTGAAATTACATATGAGAATTCTAAAATGCACAAAACTCTGACATTTTGATACAGAACAACATACAAAAAACAGATTGGTTTTATGTAATAAACACTACTATACACCATGCTTAAGGCTATTCGACCGCGTTTTTCTATTTTCCAAAATATGCTACAAGTAAAAACATAGTTAATGTTCTTTTAAAAAACCCGGCTATTTTTGAAAATCAAAAATATATTTTTCAATGTTTCTGATCCGGTACACGGGCCAATATAGCCATCTCAAAATAATTTCAAACTTTCAATTCGCCAAGGCACATCATTCAACGTAGGGTTTGGGTTTTTGTGAAATTAATTTTGAACTGGTTTTCCTACAGTCTGACTGAGAGGATTTTTTTTTAACAATTGTCTTTCCTGCGAATTTTTTTGTTTGGCGGTACAAATCGTAAAAATACAGCCAACGAAAAAATTCGCAGAAAGACAATTGTTTAAAAAAAAAAAATTTTTTCTCTCAGTCAGTCTATAGAAAAACAGTTGAAATTATGTCACAAAAACACAACACCCTACGTTGAATGGTGTGCCTTGGCGAATTGAAGTTGGAAATTATTTTGAGGTGGCTATATTGGCCGTGTACCGATCAAAAAATTTGGAAAAAATATTTTTGTTTCTCAAATAGCCATGTTTCAAAGCCATTCACTATATTTTGACTTGGTAGCATATTTTGGAAAATAAAAAACGCGTCGAATAGCTTTAAGCAGAAAGTCGACGTATCTGGACCACCAACGGAAGCTCTCCGTTCTGTATAAAAATGTCAGGGTTTTTGTGGCATTTTAGAATATCGCATATGTACCTTCATTTTTTTCCAGAGCGCTGTACAACTAAATGTGAATAGTTACGAGCGTGAGAAACCTGAATGTCTCGTGAAGACGTCATGCTTATTGGATCACGAGCATTAGCCAGAAGTCGACCTCTCACCTCCTGAGGAGTGAGGTGAGGATGGAGGATGAGAACGGTATTCTCTTACATTATTGCTAATGACTTAGCACAACAAACTCCAAAGTGCGGTGTTTCATAGTAAAATATATTGACCAAAACTCATGAAGTAAAAAATATATTTAAATTGTGATCGTAACGTATCCAAATTTCTTATTTTGTGACCTCAAATACTTAAGAGGGAGGGATAGTCGCGAAATTAAAACCACGCGAAAATACAGTTTTTTGTGATATGTAGGGAACGATTCAAAATATTTCAAAACTGATTGCAGACAGCTCTGTGGTTTTGTAAGAACAATACTACAAGAAAAAATATTCAAATATAATAATCGGTGCGGTTTGTATAAGATATGCATTTAATTAATTATTATTATCACATTAGAATATTTTTTCGTACAGGTTATAGTTCTCCCCAAAACCACAGAGCTGTCTGCAATCAGTTTTTAGATATTTTGCATCGTTCTCGAGATTTCACTAAAAAACTGTAATTTCGCGTAGTTTTAATTTCGCGAGTATTTAAATCTCCTTTCTATTACTTAAGTTGTAGTAGATATTTAAAATAAAAATATAAGCCATCTTGAATTCTGGAATTCCGGGCCAAATAAGTGATTTTCGGATTCAACAAGGTATCATTATTTTAGTTTTAAAGTTAGAAGAGTTCATGATACAATATTTAAAACACTATAGGAAAGCAACTGTCTATTTTACAATAAAAACAACGTTTCATAATACAGCATTGCTGCCATTTTACATTAAGGTTCAGTCTAAACTAATTTTAGAGCATACAAAGACATAAAACTTATCAAATCCAAAGATATAAATTCAAAATATCAAAATTTTCTGACAAAGGGGATGCACACACACTTTTGCCATCAAGTAAAAGTGATGAAATCCCTGCAGTTTTCTTCCTTCAGTAATTTCTATAGTTCTCTTGATACTATCATTATATTATGTGCTTTCTTTTGTATCTACTTCTTTGACATTGATCAGCTGTTTATATATTTCTCTTGCATGTCTTGTTGTCCCTTATTGTTTCTTTTGTTTCACGATGATCATTAAAAAATATTATTAAAAGTCAAAACTGAAAATTTAGAAAATCACTATAAAAGTTGAAATAAAACTTAAGATAACGATACCTCATATTCTCTTCAGAAGCTCTTACATGTTGGAAAGATGAATCACGGAAAATTTTGTTTGCAAACGATGAAACCAATTTTTACGCTGACCGTCCCATTTACATATTAAATTGATGAACTTTAGGAACATTTCTGAAACTACTGGTTCGATTAGTCTGAATTTTTCACATAATTAGTATGTGTCTAAATCTAATTGATAACGTATGCCTTAATGTAATTTGTAGTATAAATAGTTTTTTAACGAAGTTTTTTGGGGAATGTTTTTTTTTGCTACATTTTTACCGAAGAAAAAAATCCAAAGAGACAAGTTTTTCATTGCACAAGGTTCTCTGAGGCATGTAGTGTAGCTTATACTACCATCACAGTGGTCAGAAAATTTCAAGGTGATAGCTCTCATAGTTTAAAAGTTGTGAGTTCCTAGCCACATAAATTACTATTCCCGGGAAATCAACTTTAAAGTTTGAAGTTTGCCTTGCCTCACCTCTATCATTTTCAATGCATTTCTACTCCATAACTAAAATGTTTTACTTTTTTTTAAACGATAATTTAATTTACTTTTTTTTTAAAGATGTTTGTTAATTTTTAAATTAAAGGGATTACAACCACGTGCAATGTTGTCGCCTGTGTGTGTCTACTTTAGATAGAAGACTGTTGTTCGGAAGAGTATTCTTTAATTTAAATACTTATAAGAGCATCAACCTACAACATGATTACATCAAAACAATCACAATGCAACAAAGAAAAATAAAATTTAAATAACTAAAAAATGTCAACCAAATATAAAATCCTTCATGACCAGGTTGCCTTAACAGTTCAATCAAAAATATATCAAAACAAACAAGACATTATCCAAGGTAGAAAGCTAAAAGAGCCATGTTGGAACAAAAGGAAACTTAAAGAGTCAGATGTTATAAAATACTTGTATAAGCCAGCCGAATACCTACTTTCCTCCTATGTGGATTCCTTTAGTAAATATTAGGAAATTGCATTTTTGTTTTTATTACCTTGTTTTTGTCAACTTCCATGTGTGAGAAATGTGAAATCTTTATCTACCTTGGCTATTGTCTTTGTTTGTTTTGATATATTTTTGATAAAATGATTTTTTGTTTTTCAAAAAAAGCTTGATGATGTAAATATTTTTTATTAATTTTCGAAACTTTGTTTTTGTTGTAAAATAAAGAGTTGCTTTCTACTAAAGTGTTTTAAACAAGGTCTCATTATTCTAAAAGCATATTTTCCTTGTATAACACAGAGTCAGAAAGTGGCCTCGTCCAACAGGCGCATACTTTTACGCCATCTTCCAAGTAAAGGTGGCTTCTTCTTAGGATGGGCAGAGCCAGGCTATATAGCTTGGCCTATCCCATGTAACTCATTGCGCATATTGAGGAAGCTACACATTGACTGGTGGACTAATCTAGCTACGACTGAAAACATAACAAGGGTGAAAACTTCAAGAAGAGATGAGCATTTTCATATCTTATATTTGTGGATTGAGCGCAGCTAAGACTTACTTATAATTATTGTGGAGCTTGTTTTCCAACGCATAGGCCACCGGTGAAAACATGAGTTACAACTATGTATACCTAGTAAAATAGAGTTTTTGAACTGGTGGACGAAAAAGATCGTACATCAAACGTGATTCCAGAAATTATTTTACCTTATACTCGTGGTGTTGAAGACAAAGGTTAAAGAATACAATAAAATCTAGCTCAAAATTAATATAGCCTCAGCAAAAAACCAAAGAACCAAAAAAACAAACAACAAAAAACTTGCATATAATGCCAAAAAAGAGCTATGTTCACTATCAAACTATCTACACAAGTTTAGGATTCATGCTCCAGTTTGTAGTTCTACTTTGGACATCTGTCAAATGTCATAAAAATATTTTACTCTCCGCGTATTTCGCTCAATGTAGCTTTATCATAGTTTGGGGTTTCTCGAAAATATTTAAAAAAAACAAACAAAATTAGGCTGTTTTATTTAGACCGCGCAAATCACTCTGTCGATGTTTGTATCAGTTCCCTTTTAAAGATAAACACAATATTTTGGTTTCTTGTTTAATTGTGATCATGTATTTGAGTTTACCGCTTATTTTATGTAGAGGGGCCCGAATGTTTTTGATTTAAATAAAAAATTGTCGGAAAGGATATTTTACTGATACATTTTGTATAAAATAATTAAAATCGCATTAAAGAGTCTACCCCCTCCCCCCCCCAACCCACCCGTGTCTTATTCTAAACAAGTTAATATTTAAACCTATAAACTCGAATGCTTGTTCCCCAACCGTACCCCCATGCACCTGGCAGCGGAGAACGGCCATGCCACGATTATCGAGCTACTAGCAGAAAAATTCAAAGCTTCGATCTTCGAGCGAACCAAGGATGGAAGTACTCTCATGCACATCGGCGTCGTTGAACGGCCATGCTGATTGTGCCATGATGTTGTTTAAAAAGGGCGTCTACCTACACATGCCAAATAAGGTAACAGTCAAACCTCACATTTCTTAAAGTTAAAATAAAATGCATTGTAATATATTCCTTTAAATCTATCATCAACATGAGATCAATTTTTTTTTCAGTGAGTGAGTGATTTTAGTGATTGATTGATTGAGTGAGTGAGTGAGTGAGTGAGTGAGTGAGTGAGTGAGTGAGTGAGTGAGTGAGTGAGTTTGAATGAAGAAGAGTGATAAATCAGAGTCAATGAGTGAACATAGGAAAGCTATAAACACAAGGGAAAGAGTGCGTGAGAGTGTATACGTGTCCATGTCAGAGAGGGGAGAGGGGAGAGAGAAAAGAGAGAGAAGACTTACTCTAAAAATTTGCTTGGCATGTTCATACAGGGAGGCGCTGCAGTATCCACACCGCTGCACGCTATGGGAAAGGGGGGCATAATAAACACACTTTACAGAAGGGGGAGAAGGTGGATGTCACTACAAAAGGTAAGTGCACGCGATTGTCTTAAACCGAGTTGAACTGAACATGTCTTTCAACTAGAATTTATCTATTGGAAGGGCATGTATTCACGGGCAGTTAAAGATGGCTTACTTCTAAGAATCGAACTCAAACGGACAAAACAAATTTAACTCAATACAACATTTTCATCGTACGTGATAAGAGTATTCTTCCCTCCAGATGGAATGAGTTTTAGCGTTACCAATTGAGGGGGTTGTTTGCAAAAACAGCCACTGTCCAAAATTACCGATTTCGAGCCCATACCATAAAAAAATCGATTTTCACTGGGAATAATACAAATCCTGTGAAATGAGTATAAGGAGTATCCTCGCGTCCGAGGAAGGTGATGGATGTCACCGAATATTACGCAGCGGTGAGTGCGTGCATGAATTTTTAACCGTGTTTTGTTCAGTTTATCAGTTTTTTAATAAATTAAAAAGTTCAGGCAAAAAACAACCACACGCCACAAGTTTAGCTGAAAACAACAGGATTTATCCACAAAAACAACCAAGGCTATTTCTTTTTTTTTCTAGGCATTAAATAAAGGTGGTCAAGTAGGTGACAGCTATCCAGCTGTTATGTGGAACTAAAGATGTATCATATCTAATATCGTATTGAACTTCTGAGAAAATAACCTCAACCCAAAAATGTATACATTTTAAAAATATTCTACAAAAAAAACCAATGTCCAAACGTTTTTTTTTTTGTCTTTCTAGGCAAGTACTATGGCAAAATGTCATAGCAGAAATAAAAAACTAGTATCAAAATTCACATTAAAACCAAAAAATTGAAATTTAATAACCTTTTACGGATGTATGATAGTTTAATTGACTCTTGCAAAATTTGCTTTTTGGACTAGGGGCGGGCCTGGCGCCTGTTTTTAATATCAACCTCATTGGTTTTTTCTTGTGCATTCTTCAACATTTGATTTTTGCCGAGACTACATTCTCTCATTATCTAGTGGGTGTTACGGTAGCCGACGATGTTATTTTTGATTCGTTGCGGTTTTACCACCTGTATGGGTCAAACCTGAAATATGCCTTTCTCTTATCTATCGACAAAGGTTCCACTTTAGGTATACATCCCCCCAAATTTACAAAAATTTGTAAAAAAAAAAAAAAAAAAAAAACGGCAGGCCAAGCTCCGCCTTCAAAAGTCCGGCTGGGATGTTGTGCTATATCGAATTTGATCCAATCTGTTCATCCTTCCTCCCTAGTTTCGCATTAAAAGAAATAAGATCATTTCGCTGTTGACGAGCGCCAAGCAACCATTTTCGTGCTAAAAAAAGTAAAAATCTCTAAACTCCGAAAATCATGAGAACATTAGCTTACTTTGAATTAGATGTTAGACTTACTTAAGACTTAAAATTAGAAACTTGCTAGAAATTTTTCTCGTAAGAACAAATTCAATGGCAAGTAATTTTTTTTTATAATTTTGAGTTTAAATTTTTTACTTTTTTTACCACGAAATGCGTTGGCGTGGCGTTCGTCAAACAGACGAAATGATGTTACGTCTTTATTTTTTCCAATGCGAAAACTAATAGGGAGGAAGAATGAAAGATTGGCTCAAATTCTTTACCCTCACAAACATTCAAGCCGAAGATTGGCTGCCGTTTATTTTACAATCTTTGTATTTGGGGGCATATTACATCTTTTTGCTGTTTGTTCATATCAAGGCGTGAAATACTTGCAACGATAATTCAAGAAAAGGGAAATTTGAAAGGTAATTTGCCATCTAAATTGGCTCGGATGTACGGCTTAGACGGAGTTTGATGCACTTCTAAATACTAATAGATATCAATACATTCGAATGAAGCACATAAAGACGATTCTTACAAACTTAAATAAATAGTTATATTTTACTCGTATTTTGTAAGAATTAAATGGTGGCTGCATAGCCTAGCATTTAGAAGAGGATGCCCTTAAATAAAAGATAGAAGACTGAATCGCAAATTTCGCAAATTTCAGAATTAAAGCTTAAATAAATCGTGTAAATTTCGCATGTAAAGAGATAATTTTTTAAAATTTTATTTTAGTGAGTATTATATTTGGGGTAATAGCCCTTTTAATAATTACACACTGGTTTGAAAACGAGCCAAGTCTGTTCAATAGAGAATGCTATTTGAAACATTTGAGTTACGCTTAACAGACTGTGGCGTGGTGTAGCATGGGCATTCTTGGATTAGGTGGTGGGCAAGTGCCCTCGCCCTGGATCGGGCAATACGTGTTGGACTGAGAGTGCTCCTCCGGGGCGGGGGGAGGAGGTTTTCGAAGTCTATTACGACCGAAATTTACTTTTTTAAACAATCGGTTACTTTAGGTCACTCTGGTGTGAGTTCACTACCAAAACCCATGACAGCTAACAAACGGAAATCAAATGAAGTGTAATAACTAATGAGAGGCGAATGGAAAAAAACAATCAAGTCACATGTTTCCGAATCGACATATCACATGAAAAGCGTAAATTACAAGGCCTTGTCCATCGTAAGGAGAAAACCAGTCTAGTGCCATCATTTTATATTCAAGTTTAACGGCCTCTTGTAAATATTTGCTCAATAAAAAGTTAGTCAGGTCCAGGGACTCAAACTACGTTTTTTTTTTTGACGCATTTGTTATCTGTCGAGTTTTTAAATTAGCTGTATATAAGTTTAAGAAAAGCCTTCGTACACAAATTAAATTTTAGTTTAAATGTGTTTTTACAATCTACTTAAAATTTCTGATGTGCAGGGAATGTATTAAAATATAAAACTATATAGATATAAAATATGATTTTAATTGAATTCCCATGGAAAAATCAGTAATGTCTAGTAATTAATATGAACTTTAGACCTTATTGAAATGACAAATCAAATTGTTCTAAATGGAGTTTTAAAATGTTTTTGTTCTACATGAACATTTTACCCTTTTGTACATCACAGTTTTTTCCATTTGCTTCTTTAATTGTTGGACCGGATGAGTGATCATGCAAACGGACTTGCTAGTCACACCGCGATTTCCGAAGCAGGGTATTCAGGGAGTTTATGTCTTAGATTAACCCATAGGTAGGTGACCATATTTTTGAAAGTACCAAACGGGACAACTAAAGTGTTAGGAAATATGTACTTTGTACTCCGGACCCACTGGGTCTGGGCAGAGCCCCAGTGCCGCTGGAGGCAAAATTTGTATGTTGAGATATATTTGGTCAAATGCCCAGAAAACAGCTTTCTGACATGAAAATATGAACTAAAATGGTTTTTTAATCTGGTACATTTTGTAGTCATAACTCTTTATCTAGTGAGTTAAAAAGTGATTTTAACCAAAAAAATACAAGCACTCGGCAGAAAATAAGGGGTGGAATGTATTGATGTGGGCATCATTCTAATGCATTCTAATCAATGATAAATAAAGATAAATTCAAAATGAATTTGAATTTATGCATGTTATAACTTTTAATACATTTGTCTTCACAACGAAATATAGTGTCGGTATGTAATTAATCAAGAACACGTAGTTCAGTTGCATTATTATCACTTTGATTTTTCATACTATAACCAAACAATAATGCAAAATAAATGATTGAGAAAATTAGGGTGTGCAAGTCCTGATTTTTTAATTGGAGTCGAGTCAGAGTCTTTAAAATAACTCTAGTCTAGTTCGAGTCCGAGTACTTAGTCCTTTTCTAGATTCACTGTTACTCTTGACCAAATTTTTTTAATGTTCAATATTAGTTTATTTATGATTGTCTATAAGTGGCTCCAAAAGTGAAAGGAGTAACATCTAATTGATTCTACATGTTCATATCTCTCTAGATCATTTTAATTGATGAAGCAAAAATGTTATATTGCCTAGGCTATGATATAATTCAGTAGTATAAGTGGTTTAACATGAAAATGGTGATACAAACATTATGTGACATTTTTTATTTTTGTGTAAAAAAAGTTCAGAACTTCCAAGAACACAAATTTGTCTCCAGAGACTGAAGTTAGTAATATGGATATATTCCGGTTGGTAAGGTAAAGCCAAGAATAGTAAACGATATTACGTTTTGCACGCTCCAGAGCGAACCCGGCACCTCCACACCAAAATCATGAATCAATACTAGCCACACCCCATAGAGAACAATGAATTATTTCTTTCACACAGCGAGATACTATTTCAATGTCACAAACTATATTAGTTTGTCAGAGGAGGTATTATTTCACGGCAAAAATGATCCTTCCACATGGTACAGTTGACAGAATACGACGACATTGCCCCTCCAAACATGGCAAAACGGTGCAATATGACATTTTAACCAGTCTCTGGACACCGGTAAAAGTGTTCTGAAAAACCGTGTACCTGTACTGGACAAACCGGTACGTCTGGTCACCTTACCATAGGCAAAGTGGTGATGAATTGATGGTCAAAATTATTCAAAATCATTTTGGTATTTCACCAAAAATGCCGGACATGCAGAAGTCCATAAGTGTGATTATAATTGTAAAAATCCCACAATTAATGAAGTCAAACACATAATAATCTGATAATAATTTCGACGCATATTTTACTCCCGGACAACTACACCGCTATCCACATCGGCGTCGAGTCGCTAAGCCAGCTGGCGTGGAGACCCTCCTAGGATACGGTGCCGGAGCGTTCACGTCAGAGGTAGCTACACTCGTTCATTAGCCCCGAAATTACGCAATTAAATGGTGTACCAAGATATTTATTTTGTATATGTTATAGATTATTTTTAACAAGTTATGTATTATTTTAATACCATACAAAAATGCAAATACTTGCAAAAAAGGGGCAAGCTGAAAACGAGGAAGATACGAGTGGCTCGATGCCAATAAAGGGTGAGATCTAGAAGTGTGGCCAAGCCACATATTTTCTTGCAAATAATAAATGTATTTATTATTTTTATATATAATTTAAAATATATCATATCCATATTATATCTAACTATATGAATTAAAATATAATAACATAAAACATTAACAAATTTATTGAAATATTTACTGGGAAATATCAAAACTAACAGACGTCATCAAAATTAAAAGCTTGGTCGATGAAATTTTAACTGAGTTGTCGTAATAACTAACCAAAACAAACAGACAGTCAAAACAACATCAAAATTAATTTTAATCACGCCTTAAAATCAACAAAATAACAAGGCATGAGCATTCAGCAGGGCGGGGAAAGTCCATGCTACCAAAGGCGAGTAAAACAAACTCGATTGACAGTCCAAGGGGTCCCTAGCTAAGGGGAACCAAAGGGAGGACTATGAATACCGGCCTATAGAATCAATGATTATGAAGTGGTAAGCCATTTGAATCAGTTGTTCAAGATAAGGGCAATTGTCCACTTTTTGGACGAAAATTAGGTTGGTATGAAAATCAACTCTTCATACATAACACACGTTTTGACCAACGAAACTCGCATCTAGTCCCTATAGTGCATGTGCCTGCAGAAATGAGTCGCTACCTATTTCGTTTGTAAGAAAGTGGCATTAGTCCATGGACTTGTGCCCCTTTCTGAACAAATGAGTTGCCACAATAAAAATTTTAGTCGCGAGAGTGTACAGAAGGCAGTGACATCGAGGCTTAGACCTTCAAGAATACAAAAACATGTCCACCACAACATACAGAAAACGTCCAAGACACAAAACTTAACAGCATTTAAAACCATTAAAGTGGTATACCCATAAATAGTATGCAACATTTCTATATTTCAAGAAAGGGCATTCAGTCCAAAAAAGCTTTGATCAGATTAAAAGTTTTTTTCCTATTTTATCTTACTATTTAATATCACTAACTAGTACTCAAATGTGTTGTAACACTATATCGCACTATTATAAACAAATACAGTATTTTATCAAATTTGTTTATAAAAAAGTACGCCAATATTCACATTTTGTTCAAGAAAGGGCGCAAGCTCCACAAGGTTTATGCACTCATAGGAAGACCCTAAACAATTCTTTTTTCATGATTTTTTTTCCATTACATAACCGGTGTTCAAGTACTCAAACTTATTGTGACATGCTTAAATTGTATTTTATATTTACTATACAACATGAGACAGTTTTGTTGTTACTCAAAACTTTTCTCCGAGGGCTCGAACCTTTCTTGAACAACTGATTCATTTAGTATTTATTGCATTCAAATAATATGTAAACCGACTTCTGAAATTGCCGTTCAGCAGTCAGCTGTTTGTTTACAAAATCTCTGTAAGTTCCGTTGGATGTGTTCGTGCGCGCTCAGTAGACACAATATCAAATGGGCCTTGACTTAATGATTTAAGATGGCGCTTACACATTGTGGAAGTAGAACAAAGACCCACCTTACAGCTTTTGTTGGGTATTAGTGGACCTTGGCTCAAAAATCATCAAGTTTGAAAATTGTTTTTTTGCGGGTCATGATGGACCTTTTCTTTTTAAATTTACTCTAATAATTTGTAAATTCATTACTAGTGAACCGGGATGAAATATATTTTAGAGTTTCAGTCGGTGAAAAACCCTTGTGATCTTGCACCAACGGACAATTATTTAGCACAACCCATCGAAATGCTCGTGTCCATTGTGATGTCCCGAGTGCTAATTTTATAATTTAACTAACTGTGTAAATTTGCAGTATGTAGCAAAAGTGTAATATAATAGGTTGTGAACTCCCAATCAAAATTCAAAAAGTGCAATGTTGATTTGAATTAATGTGTTAAGATTGTTAAATGAAATAAATCGTACAAACGTGCAGTTTAACTTTAATTTTTCCTGAAATCCAAGGGGGGTAAAGTAGTTTAATAAGAACATGTTACATTTATATTAAATATATCTCTGCATTCTCTTCGTGTTCTGCCGAGTGTCCAGTCACTCAGTGTATCTAATGCGTGTTGCAGGAGGTAAGCTACGTGAGACCCCTCTCCACATAGCAGCCCGTGTCAAGGACGGAGACCGGTGCGCCCTGATGCTGCTCAAGTCAGGAGCAGGTGCTAACACCATCACTGAAGATGGCCAAACACCAGTTCACGTGGCGGCAAAACATGGCAACGTCGCGACACTTTTGCTGTTGTTGGAGGACGGCGGGGATCCCTTGTTCAAATCCAAGGTCAGTCTAGCTAACTACTGTTATATGACGAGGAAGCTTCGCAAACGCTTTTCAGGCGCGTTGTTGGATGAGCGTAATTTTTTTTAAACGAAAAAGCGTAAAAAAGCGATTTTCATGAGAAATTATTTTTCGATTGCACTCAAAAATTTTACACCAATATATTAATTCATAAAGTAAAGGGTTTTGTAAAAAAATCATTACAAACGGATAAAGCAAGTAGGTATTAAAAGTCGAAGAATTTATTTTTTTTAATGAAAAAGCGTAAATTGCGATTTTTCCAAGAAATTATATTTCGATTGCGTTCAAATTTCACCTTAATATATGAATTCATAAAATTAAGGTTCTGTGAAAAATCATTACAATCGGATAATGCTGTAGGTGTTATAAATTGAAGAAATGTTTTAAAAATCAAAAAAATCGTAAATTTGCGATTTTTCATAATAAAACATTTTTTGATTGCGCTAAATTTCACACGAATATATTAATTCCTAAAATCAAGGTTCTGTTACAAAATCATAACAATCGAATAAAAAATTTTGTTGTTATAATCGAAGAAATTTTTTAAAAAATCGAAAAAAAATGTAAATGGCGATTTTAATGAGAAATAATTTTTTCGAATTACGCTCAAAAACGTGGCGTTCTAAGTTAAGAGATTCGAAGGCCCCCATAAAATGTCATCGTAATTGGGGTATCTGTTTAGCCGGAATGTGTTAACAAACACACAATAATAAAAACAGAAAAAAAAAAGAAAAGAAAAACATTCCAGATTTTTTTTCCATTGTATGAAAAGGGAAACTTCGCTACGCTCGCTACGCTCATCCAATTTTGATATGGGCGAGGTCAGAGTTAAGTTACCTTTCTTTAAGCCTTGGCGTCATAGCACAGGCGCACGTGACGTCGCGTGCCTGGAACAAAAAAACCAACTTAGCGCAGATGGCGGCTAGTCTTAAACAATATTACTACATCTGCCCTTTGTTTGTGTCAAGTTTTATTTAAATTATTTATCTTTTTAATACTATATATAAATGAAGTCCAATTAACTGAATCCATAGTACAATACTACCATACCACTAAACCCATAGACTTAAACACCTATAGTATATAGATCCGCGGGTCATTGGCCCACTGGCGTGTCAATTAGAAGCCATCTTGAAAATTCAGATTGCATGTTAAGTAGATGGGAGCGATTTGTAGCCCAAATATTTTAAAGATGGCCGTCATGGGTTTACAGGTGAGTATATTAGACATTAACACCAAATGATTACTAAATTCCCCCTTTTCCCAAAAACTTATTATTGTTTCTGTCTGTGCATTCCCATGCTGCAAAAGCTAAAGCCATATAAACAATCCAGTAAAATACTTTATTGCATTAAAAAAACATAAATTAAAACGCCAAATGGCAATTTTGAAAAGGTCAGATTCACGCTTCAATTTGGTACGCTCGCGCCTCTGCGGACTATTGGGGACTGCGGGTCTAGCCTACTATAAGTGTTTAATATCTATGACTAAACCAATTGTTATGTACTGAATCAATAATACTAAACTTAATAATGTACTGGATCCATACTGCAAAATTATATGAATGATTCCAAAGTAGCCTATGTATTGTGTTGAACACGTACTGAATCCATAGAACCAAGCCACAGGTCCAATCTCTTGGGTGGTCTGACCTTTCTGTCACTCTGGAACGATGGCATCTCCTGCGAATAAGTCGATAGAGAAGTCTCCCAGAACTGTTAAGGAGAAGACGTCCTTCGGGATGGGCCTAAGTGTTGCTTCTGTCTTATTGTATTCTTTTCTTCACTCTTCGCCACCTCTTCAAGGTTCGGCCACTGTGGCTTCAGATGAATTGATGAGGTTGGCCAAGTTGGCTATACCCACATTCTAGTGTTTCTTTATTCTAAGGATTATTTCTTCAGATCTCTACACCGCTTTCACAGCCGATTCCGCCAAGAAGTAACTTTGCGCACGCGTGCCGCGTAGGGCTGATTTTCTAGTGGTGGAACCCGTATGATCTTAATAATTTCATGACAAATTTTATTTCAGAAAGGTCTCTTTTTCATAATGACATTAGAATGTATAATACATTTTCAGTGTAAAGGTTCAGTCCATATATATTTGTTTAATTATCATTTGGGTAAGTTTGATAACAATAATTGTCCATTTGGTTGTTGTAAGTATCCCTAAATTGAAAGTAGTCGTCTCGGGCATTTTTGTGGGTTAAAAAAATTTTTTTTATGAATTTAAGTTTGCATATATTGTGTTTAAAATACATAAGTAAATTTGACTGTCTTTGATTGGATGCATAAAACGAGTGTACTGACCATAGTTCTGTTTTATCCAAAAATAAAAGACGACATACCCAAAAATTTTTGGGGGGTTCCCCAATAAAAGGTTGGAAATCCCGGCCGACAAATGTTTAGGGAATGTCCG
>JAMZAV010005875.1:0-42078 GCA_024449915.1 Sweltsa coloradensis
CGCTGGAAATCGAACTGGTAACTCAAATTCTAATCATATCCAAAATTACTGTCAAAGTAACCCCATTAAGGGGGGAAAAATATTTTTTACATTATTGCGACGTATTTTGTTATGCCTAATGTTGTATATATTTTTTGTTCTTTGAAATTTTCCAAAGAGTTGAACGAAAAACTTTAAAAACTGTTCATCTATAAATATAAATAAGATACGAGATATCAGACTAAACAAAACATTAGAGTGATACTTTATCGCGATAGGGGGAACGTGATCGGATACTTGATACGTGTACTATACTTTGATGTGTCGGATGGGGTGAACTGAGCGTGATGCGTGAGACGTGTACTGAAAACCATGTGACGTGCGTGTGTGTGAACGGAGACGGGGACATACGAATACGAGATGGTGAACGTGAAGGGGATACGTATGTGATACGTTTTCTGATAGGGGGATTGGGGGACGGATACGTAACGGATACTAATGGAACTGATACTGATACGGATACTGATATTTTATACTGAAACAGTGACGGGTGTGATGTGAAACGTGGGGAAAGACAAATACGAATACGGATACAGATGTTGATATTGATACGTTACGGATAGTGAACGGATACGTATACTGAACGGATACTGATACGGATCTGATACGTGTACGTGTCCCGTGTACGTGATACGTGATACTATAGGACACGGGAGTCATAGTGTTTTTTTTAATAAATTTGACAACAAAAAAGAAATGTTCAAAAGTAAAAATCAACAACTTTACAAATTTTAGACCTGAGACAGCTATGTATGAATTATGTGCCCAAATGTAATGAATTGTAATGTATGAATGTTTGTTGTATTTTTCCTATACCGCTTTGCGAATATTTTAAGGTTAAGGAAAACGCGTTTTTTATCAGTAGGGGGGGTTTTTGGGGCGGGGATGTGCATTTCACAAACAAAATCTTGCCACCAAATTCTCCGAAACCTCGTTTTATCGAAAAATTGTATCGCTTTCACCAACACTGGTTTCAAATGAGCCACAATCTTCCTCCCGGTTGGCCAACATGGAAATGACCTATACTGGATTCATCACAAAGTTAACAATGCACACTGTGGTTGTTTACAGATTTACTAGTCGAGAAACACTCCCATTTGCAGAAAGAACTATTTTCCATTCCGAAATTTATAGATCCATTCTCGATCGGGAACTGAGCCCGGGTCACCCATGTTCGAACGACGGTCCCTCCTACTGCAAAGAATCAGTCACATAAAGCTGACCATCTAGGATAATTTCTATTTTATTTTATTAACATTTTATGCATGTATTTATATTTGTATTATGGACATAGTAACCTATCACAGGTCTGAACGAGGGGATACCCCAAGATTGTATTAGACGAGAAAAACTCGATTCCGTTTTTTAAAATTTAATTATATGGAATCCAATCCATAATTTACAGAATTGCGACGTCCACCCGCCAAACGGGAGACCGAGTTAAATCCCCGATTAGGACTGTATTTCTTTATCTGGATTGTGTTGCTCAACTAATTCCACCCATGGAAATGTTTCTTGACTAAAATTACGTCTTAATACCAGCTCAACGAAAATATGGTTAGCTCTTCTTCTACCATTGAGTTTAGAATGGTTCTAGTGCCGCATCTGCACAAACGTAAGGATATAAATGCCGGTGGTACAGACGTCCGCCTAGCAATAATCCCGGAGGCTTTATGCATTTATGCACAGTACCACTTAGTATTTTGGTGGGTCAAAAAATAATAAATATCTCAACATTAGCTAACAATTGTAATATATTTGTTGCAATTGTGTCTATTTTCGAAATCATAACTATACGTAATTATATTACATTTTACTCTGTTTTCAGAGTCCAAACATTGCATAGGCGACGGTGAGGGTGGTTTAGTCCTTCCAGTTGGAGGGAAAGACGGGAATCTTCGGTGGTATCTCCGAGGCATAGCCAGCAGCCACCTCCAAGACGAGCCGGCCATGTGCGCACGAGCGGAGTACGTCGTGTACACGGACGTGGCTCGGTTCACGGCGTGGATTCGACACGTTGTGAAAACAACGAAGCCCTTCGACGAACGAAAGTGGAAAATAAGATAAACAGAACATAGAATATCATATACAAACATTCATTCATAATCTTAGATTGTTCTACTTTGTCTATTGCATGGTATAAATAAATACAAAAGTTATGCATAGCAAATTTAATAACACTGCTAACAACTAACACTGCTAACACTGCTAGTAACAGAATCCAGAACACACCTGTTAGTTGTCCAAGATGTAATTGATGTAAGGACAATCTTTTTTTAATGTATAATATGTATTCGATGATTAACTGTAACCATGTATTAATTCAAATAAAAAAGTACGTGTATGTAGCGCATGTCAATACTTTCACGTATGGCACGAATATATATTAGATATAACACTCAAAATGGATCTTGCTAATTCGGTTTTATTTAATTATGCAATTCTTTTTAGAAAATAATTATCAGATTTGGGATCTTGGGGTCACACCACAACCGTGTAAAAATTCAAATACCTTCTCCACAATACCACAACAAATACACTATAATTTTAAAAAAACTATCAAGGAGATTGGTAAAAAAGCATTATATTGTCATGGATCTTGCTAATTCAGTTTTATTAAATTATGCAATACTTTTTAGAAAATAATTATCAGATTTGGGATCTTGGGGTCAAACCACAACCGTGTAAAATTCAAATACCTTCTCCACTATACACAACAAATACACTATAATTTAAAAATAACTATCAAGGAGATTGGTAAAAATGCATTATATTGTCGATTACGCCGAAATATGTTTATTAAAATATATATATTATTATAATATTTTATTTTATTTTATTATAGGCCCCTATATTAAAATATGTCCTATTTCAATTTGAACAGAATATAAAACATGCAATTATAATAATAAATAAATTTGAAATTTGAAATCAAATAAATACAACATGATATCAACACAATATATAAAAACAGAAACAACAAAATTCTCTAACAAATACCACTGTAGAAAAAACTGGTCCAAACTTTTAAGGGCAGTCATTGCGCCCTAAACACCGGCCACATTCCACAACGAGAAAAATCGAGATCGATTTAAAATTGTAAATGTTTCACCTTGCAAATTTTGTCCTGCATCATAATGAGTCTGTGTCAATGACGGGCGACTCAGTCGAGAAACAAGAGTGAAGAACCCTTCTCCTGTAAGTTGAATTGAGCATGTTGAACTTTGGAGGCTACCTACTATACTAACACGGGAGACCGGCTTGTAAAGAACATTTTCTCCCGAGTCCGAGTTCCAAGTGAAATGTTTCGTCCCACAGTCTGGCCATACACAATTCGGTGTGCCTATATCCACCAGCGCTCAATCGTCAGCACGAAATGTAGACACTTGCCCTACGTAGCATAACACAAATTCAGTTAGTCAGTTGACGGTATCGGCGAGGCCGAAAAGCGTGTGGGCGCAAGATAAAGGTATTGCTCATCTCGCTGCTTAGGCGCGAGAGCCCGTCTGCGTGAAGACGTTCACGTAAAAATTTTAAATTTTTATCGTGGGGAACGTGTTATAGGGTGCAATTAGCCCCTCTTCAGGTGAACTAGGTATGTGCGGATAGGAATTGTGAAGGGATGTCCGAGGGCTGTTTAAGACGACTTAATCCCTTTCCTAGTTATTTCAAACAAAAATAATGGCTTGGCTTCACTTCTAGATCTCACCATTTATGCAGTTGAGCCACTTGTATCTTCCTCGTTTTCGGCTTGGCCCCTTTTTTTGAAAGATTTTGCATTTTTGTATGGTATATCAGTAATTTTTTTAGAACGTACACGGTACGGATGTTAGCATCCAAGTAGAGAAAATTACTTTATTTACAATGATTCAAAATAAAATCTCACGCATTGATTGGATGAGCGTAGCGAGCGTAGCGAGCGAAGCGAAGATTCCATTCTACTACACTGGAGAAAAAAATCCGGAATGTTTTTTTTTTTTTTTCTTTTTTTTTTTTTTTTTTGTCTGTTTGTCCGCACGATTTCGGCTAAACCGATACTCCGATTGAGATGAAATTTTATGGAGGCCTTCGAAATCTCTAAACTTAGAACTGCCACGTTTTTGAGCGCAATCGGAAAATTATTTCTCATTAAAATCGCAATTTTACGATTTTTTTTCGATTTTTTTAAAATTTCTTTGACTTACAACACCTACATGCTTTGTCCGATTGTAATGATTTTTGCACAGAACCTTTATTTTATGAATTTAGAAAATTCTTATGAAATTTGAGCGCAATTAAAAAAATATTTATCATAAAAATCGAAATTTTACGGGTTTTTTTTCTTTGTTTAAACAATTCTTTGACTTATAACACCTACATGCTTTATCCGATTGTAATGATTTTTTCGCAGAACCTTAATTTTATGAATTTATATATTAATGTTAAATTTGAGCGCAATCGAGAAATTATTTCTTATAAAAATCGCAATTTTACGATTTTTTTAAACAATTACGATTAATAAATTAAAAAATTAAAGTTAATTTTTAATTTAATTTAATTTAATTTAATTAAATTTAAAAAAATTCAACTTAGTAATGATTTTTCCACAGAACAACAGAAAATTCGCATAACACATGGCAGCTCAATGCACCAATTACGCTCATCCAACAACGCGGCGGGACTTAAGCGTTTTCCTAGTAATTAAAAGGTTTGAGCCGTTTGAGCATTGCAGTTATAAATAAAATATTTTTTTACGTTATCTAAGCTTCCGGTCATCTAATCCAATTACCGTTTGTAAATTACCGTTTGTATAGCACATGCATTGTGAGATGACTGACATCGGTGCAAATTTTGGTTTCTCTAACATTATCCATTGCTTAGCAAAACAAGAATTAAATAATTTGTTATTTTTGCATTATCAAAGTTTCCGGTCATCTAATCCAATTACCGTTTGTCAAGCACATGGCCACTGAGATGACTGACATCGGTGCAAATTTTGGCTTCTCTAACAAACCCACAAACAGATACATAATTCGTCAGCCAGCCAGCCACCCACCCACCCAACACCAAGAAGAAAGTCATTTTGAACGATCTTGACGTCTCAATAACTTCTAGACGCATCATCAGATCGGGATGAAACTTGAAATGGATCATCTCATAGTAAAAACCCATCGATTGAAGCAAGTTGCAGGTTTTTATCTCACATGGTTTCGCGTCGGCGACACCGTGTTAAGTGCTAAAGTAGGCGTGCGGTAATAGGCGCTTAGTGGAAGCGGAGCTGCGCGTGGCTTGGCCCGGTGCGCTTCCGCGCACCTTAATAGGGTTTTTAAGTTTTTAAGTTTAAGGGCACGTCAACTGTCCGGCCATAATGCGCCACTTTAGCCAATGATAGGCTAGGGAGGTCTAAGGTAGGGGGAAGAAAAGTAATGTTAGCGGGTACTCAACACATGGCTCACTCACTCGTCTAACAACGACTTTGGCGTTTCCCTAGTATAATCTTTATACAAACATTTGTGGTCACAGACCCTTGTTGAACAGATAGGCTACACCCCAGGCTAAATGGAACGGCCGGTGTATGACCCTTAGAACAGGTACTTCCTCCAGCGTCAATGTATGGCTCGGGGTAGAATTGGCCCAGAGCATGGCTCTGCTAATCGTAAAAGGCGATTCAAGAGAAAAGGTCCACCTCACAAACATCTTCTAATAAGAGGGAAGTATATTATACTCCCCAAAACCAGAGGCAAGCTCTGGCAATCGTCGTCGGGGACACCACCCCCTTCCCTTGACGATCTCCCCGACGACGGTGACAATAGGTTTGTTCGTTCGCGGACCTAGTGTTAACACTCAAAAAGTCAGTGTCTACACTTTACACTGGCTTCTAGGCTATTGTTATGAGTGCCAGTTTTAACACTGAAGCGAACGAACGGACCAAAATGGCTCTTTTCACACAAGTGTGTGCGAACGAACAAACCTAATGACACAACGAACGATGACAAAGACAATGACGACCACGACGTGAGAAATCCCCCTTCCTCCCCTTACCCATGGCTGGTTCTGACCAGCATGGGCCCCTCCTCCCCATCCCCTAGGCTAGAGTCGTGCATTATGACCTGACGGTCCTTAATCCAAATAAACCCCAAAAAATAAAATATTTAGGCCTTGGCGAACAGAGAAAGTGGTTTATAGATTTTGGTTTCAGGGTGCGTCAACCGTCTGTCGTCGTCCTATTATGAAAAAAGGCTGGTCCCATACGTCCCAATTTACTATTTAGTGTTAGTTTGGATTAAGGGTGCGACAACCGCTTGGTCAAAAATCACCACTCTTGCCTAGAGGATATAGGGAGGAAAATCCCATGCTGGTGCTGGTCAGAAAAAGCCACGGGTAAAGGTGAAAGAAAAGGGAGGGTTCTCGCGTCGTGGTCGTCATCGTCTTTGTCATCGTTCGTTTTGTCCTGGTCGTCGTCGTTGGGAAGGTCGTCAGAGAATATGGGGGGTCCCCGACAACGACTGCCAGAGCTCGCATTCTAGTTTCGGAAAGTAATATACTTCCCTACTTACCAGCTGATGTTTGCGAGATAAAATACGTCGCACTGTTTCTTGTAGATCATCACCAGCCCAACGAAGTGTATAATAGTATCCTTGATAGCAAACATCATTTACAGAATGACAGAAGCCATGCATAATGAAAACAAAATAATAAACATTGACTTGGTTCATCTGATCGCAAACTTTCACAGGCTGTGTTCTATTTTACTAATGGGTATTTTAAACATTTGCAATCTAAGTTCAAATTTTTCAAATTTTTATTTCTTGTGAGCTTAAATCGCAACGGATATTGCTCATTTTGTTAGCAGTTCTAAGTTAACTTGTCACGGATGTCTGTATAAAATTTCAGCTTAATCTATTTGGCCGTTTGGCCGTATGAGCCCGCCCGGACAAACAGACATACATTTAACATACAGACAATGGACACGGCCAAAGCCCGATCGAGTAGCGTTATAAAATCCCCATTCGCTTCGCTCACTCGTCTAATAAGATCTATCCTACAATTTGTTTGATTATTGAATGAGGAATTTATAAAGAAATTGCTATAATTACGAAAAATATCTGATTTAGAGTTTAACCAAATAATTATTTTTTTAGTGAGAGACATTAAGGTTGATCTATATCGTCATAATAAAAAAAAATCCTTTATATTATTTTATCAAAACACAGACATAGTTATCAATTATCATCATTTGACATTGTTAAAACTATTTTTTATTTATTTTTCGGTTGAGACGTAGGGCCTATACCCGGACATATTCCTGCTAATAATTTTTGGGTTGGAAGGCTAATTTTTGTTCCTATTTGTAACACGTACTCTTGACTACAAACTGAAAAACTTGAAAAATTGTTCTCGTTAGTTGGATGAGCGAAGCGAAGACTTCAAATTTCACTGACCCCTCAAAAAATTTAGCTCCAAGTTTTTTTTTTTTTTTCTGTCTGTTCGCTCTCTACTGGGCAAACGGCAAATGCGATCTTAATGAAAATTGGAGGGGACATTCGAAATCTCTGAACTTAGAGGTGTATTGTTTTTAGGTACAATCGAAGAAATATTTCTTATAAATATCGTACTTTTCCGATTTTTTCCGATTTTTAGTGCGATATTTTCGTGACATTTGGGCCGATTCTGACCAAACTGGTGGGGCTACAACGTTCATATTTTTCATGGACATTAAGGTAATGGTGATGTATGCTTTTTGAAAGATAAAGTTGAAAAAGTTAGCATGAATCAATAGAATAAAGGTTTTAATATGAGTTTTTGAGGTATATAATAACAATTAACAAGTAACAATAGAAACTTGACAACAATCATCTACAATGCATTCAAAAGCACTTGCAAAGGAAAAGTGGTCCTACGCAAACTAAAAACTTACAAAAAGCTCATCCATCAACGCGACTAAAAAAATGCGTTCGCAAAGCGGCTTAGTATCTTGCACGGTACGATTTTTTTCTTCTCCCGATACAAAGTAAGTATTTGTACCGGCGGGGAAAAAATGTGTACCGTGCGAGATATAAACGGAATTTTTTTTCCAAGTACTGATGTTAGTTTGTAGGCAAGACTACGTGTTACAAAAAGGAAAAATTGAGCCTTCCCACCCAAATCTTATGAGCAGTAATATTCCGGGGTATACGTAATAAATTTCTCTAATAAACGTAATAAATAAAAAATAGTTTTGGCAATGTCAAATGATGATAATTGATAAACTATGTCTGTTGTTTTTTTGATGAGCGTAGCAAGCGAAGCGAAGATTCCATTTCACTACACTGAGAACAAAATCCGGGATTGTTGTTTTTTTCTTCTTTTTTGCCTGTTTGTGTTAACACGATTCCGGCTAAAACCGATACTCCAATTGCGATGAAATTTTCTGGAGGCCTTCGAAATTTCTAAACCTAGAACTGCCACTTTTTTTTAGCGCAATCGAAAAATTATTTTCATGTAAATCGCAATTGTACGGGGTTTTTCGATTTTTAAAAGCTTTCTTCGACTTATGACACCTACATGCTTTACTTGATTGAAATGCATTTTTCACAGAACCTTAATTTTATAAATTAATATATTCGTGTGAAATTTGAGCGCAATCGAAAAATTGTTTGTTATGAAAATTGCAATTTTACGTTTTTTTCTCAAAATTTTAAAACATTTCTTCGACTTATAACACCTGTATGCTTTACCCGATTGTAATTATTTTTTCACAGAACTTAATTTTTACAATAATACATTGGTGTGAAATTTGATAAAGCATGTAGGTGTTATAAATCGAAGAAATTCTTTAAAAATCGAAAAAAATCGTAAATTGCGATTTTCATGAGAAATAATTTTTCGATGGCGCTCAAAAACGTGGCGGTTCTAGGTTCAGAGATGTCGAAGGCCTCCAGAAAATTTTTGGCATGGAGTATCGGTCCCGGAATCGTGTTAACAAACAACAAATACAAAAAAACATTCGGTGATTTTCTCATAGTGTAGTAAAATGCTCCTATAAACCCCATCCATTATTGATTCTTTATTGACAACGGGGTTTTAAACCCCACAAGTCAATACTTTTAGACATATCAGGTGCCCTTTTAGGGCCCGCAGCCAAGCCGCGTTGCGCTACACCTCAAGCACTTATACACCAAGCGATTTGGGGGTGATTTCGAGGTGTTACCAGCCTCATGTACGTGATGTGAACTTGAAAACTTACACAATCGAGGGGATTAGGTACCTGACAACACTGCAATTTTATTGGGGTACGATTATTCCTTTTTGGTGAAAAAATTGCTTGAAACATGCTCAAAATCACTTTAAGGATGTTTAGCTCGCTACTGCTATTACTGCTACTATACTGCTAACAGGGAAATTTCCCGTCAGTTTAAATCCCCGCATTCTGACCAACGGATGGGGCTACAATGTTCATATTTTACAGGGACATTAAAGTTATAGTAATATAGTCTCTTTTGAAAAAAAAAGGGGAAAAAGTGTGCGGGAAGGCTTCCAAATAAAGGTTTTAAAATAAGCCTTATACACTAGGCATACAATCAACAAGTAACTATAGTTACTTGACACTTGTTGACGGTACAAGCGAGTTAGGCGGGAAAGTGCGATACGTAAACAAATAGCGGACATTTTTAAAATTTTTTTTCTTTGTGTGGAACGAGAAAAGGTGTCATTATACTCTCATAAAAAAAATCAGAAACCGGTACCCTGGCCCAGGGCCCAATGTAGAAAATTATTTATAATCAACAGTGTAGGTCTAAAGTTCCATTAGGCTTAGGACTAGATAAAATAAGTACTTACAAATTTCATGTTTTGACAAGTCCTCGGGCCCTTTTTTAAGCCAACCCTAGACCCCACAACCTTGTTTTTTGACACACCCTCCGTACAAATAACTAGTTTTTTATTTCTAAAAGCCTAATGCAGATAAACAATGGTATGGTAGTCCAAAATTTACGGCAATAATAAGCCTTTTCTTTTCTTTTAATAAACTCCCCGCAATCACCTGTCACTTTTTGGATGAGCGTAGCGAGCGGAGCGAGCGAAGCGAAGATCCATTTCACTACCTGGAGAAAAAAATCCGGAATGTTTTTTTTTTTTCGTTCTTTCCTTCCTTCTTTTTTTCTTTTTTTTCCCCCCGTATTTTCGTGTGTTTGTCAGCACGATTCCCCGGGTAAACCGATACTCCGATTGCGATGAAAAATTTTTTGGAGGCCTTCGAATACTCTGAACTTAGAACTGCCAACGTTTTTTAGCGCAATCGGGAATTTTTTTCTTATAAAAACGCAATTTTAAAGATTTTTTCGATTTTTTAAATATTTCTTTTGACTTATAACACCTACACGCTTTATCCGATTGTAATGATTTTTTCACAGAACCTTAATTTTATGAAATTTAAGATATTCGTGTGAAATTTGAGCTAATCGAAAACATTATTTTCTCATGAAATCGAAATTTTACGGGTTTTTTCTTTTTTAAACAATTCTTTGACTTGGTACCCAACATGCTTTATCCTATTGTAATGATTTTTTCCACAGAACCTTAATTTCATGAATTAATATACTCGTGTTAAATTTGAGCGCAATCGAATAATTATTTATTATGAAAATTGCAATTTTACGATTTTTTTAAATATTACGATTTATTAAAAAAATTAAGTTAATTTTTTATTTTATTTTTATTTAATTAAAAAAAAAATCTTCGACTAAGTAATAATTTTTTCACAGAACACCGAAAATCCGCGTAACACATGGCAGCTCAATGCACCAAATTACGCTCATCCAAAACGCGGCGGGACTTAAAGAAAATGTAAAACAAAAAATGGAGGAAATTTCAATATTCTTTTGATTATCTGATGATTTACATGGCTGTGGATGCAGTGAAATAGGGGTAAAATAACATTAGTTGTGGGGTTTGTTGTTACATGGGAAAGTTTTAATTGGATGTGAGTTGCCTAGACTTAACCAGTCCTTATGCCGTCGTTATACCATGGTTATAAACCCCCTATACCCAGGATGTACATGGAAACCGGGCCTAGATATTTTACATCCTTTGTTATTGCTATACCAAAAAATTAAATCAACTTTGATTTAAAAAATATTTTTAAAAAAATAATTTTGTAATGGAACTTGAAAAAGTAATGGGGAAACACCACACATACAAAAAAATTGTAGAAATACAGCCAAACCTTACACACTCAAAAGGAATGAGATCTGAAAAAAGGGCCAAGCTCATCTACCCCTTCCACATTTGCGCATTCTTAATTCATAAACGTACAGTGTCCCATAACAGATCCTCGAAAAGCTTGGCAAAATAGAATTTGCATGTTTACGTTTAAATTAATTAGAAAAAAAGAAATTGGCTAAACTATTACGTTTTAATTAATAACCGAAAATTCTATTTTGCCAAGCTTTTCGAGTATGCTGTTTGGGACACTGTACGTTTATGAATTAAGAATGCGCAAATGTGGAAAGGGGTAGATGAGCTTGGCACTTTTTTTAGATCTCTTTCCCTTTTTGAGTGTGAAAGGGTTTGGCTGTATTTCTACAAGTTTTTGTTATGTGTGTGGGATATACAAAACACAAACATAAACATATATCAATAAGCACAAATTATTTACATGACTCTAATTGGGTGAGCGAAGCGAAGACTTCAATTTCACCGACCCCCCAAAAAATTTAGCTCGTTTTTTTTTTTTTTTTCCGTCTGTTTGCTCGCTCTCTACCGGGCAAACGGCATATGCGATCTTGATGAAAATTTGACAGGACCTTCGAAATCTCTGAACTTAGACTTGCTACGTTTTTGGGTACATTCGAAGAAATATTTCTCATGAATATTGTACTTTTACGATTATTTTTTTTCAATTTTTAGTGCGATATTTTCGTGACATTTGGGCCGATTCTGACCAAACGGGTGGGGCTACAACGTTCATATTTCACATGGACATTAAGGTAATGGTTATGTATTGCTTTTGAAAAAAAAAGTTTAAAAAGTTAGCCAGAATCTATAGAATAAAGCTTTTTTTTTATAAGTTTTTTGATTTTTTGTACGATATTTTCGGGGCCATTTGGGCCAATTCTGACCAAAAGGGTAAGGCTACAAAGTTCATATTATACATGGACATTAAGGGTTTTGGTGATGTATACCTTTTGAAAAAAAGTTGAAAAAGTTTGCCAGAATTCATAGAAATAAAGCTTTTAATATAAGTTTTTTACGGTAAATAATACCAAATTTACAAGAAACAATAGAAACTTGACAACAATCACCTACAATTCGTAGGCAGCAAAACAAAGCACTTGCAAAAACTAAGATGTCCCACGCAAACTAAATACTTTAAAAAGCTCATCCATCAACGCGGCGGACTTTTAGCGTTTTCCTAGTTAACTATAATAAACACATACAGGAAAAATAAAATAAAATAACAAAGTATTTCATGTTTATCATTGAGAATAATATAATTTATAATACAGAGATGTAGTATGTATTGTTTGTGTATTTTGTGGGTGTGTGTGATTGTGCGTCGAAAATCAGCAGAATCGCTGAACAGATTACGCTGAAAATTCAAAGACATCCGGTACGAGTTTACTGAGAACTGCTAACAAAACTAATCCATTGCGATTTAAGCCTAAAGAAATAATAAATTGAAAAATCGGAGAAACGTGTAGGATTTTTGTAACGACAGTGGTTTGTTGTTTAAACATTATTTTTTAATTGTTATTTGTCAGACTGTGAAAATTTGCAAAGCAGTGACCAAGGTGTATCGAATCTTGCACGCTTAAGGTACCCCCCAAATAGAGTTGGGAGATTGAGTAAACCTTGCCATCTTTACACGTATTTCGTACTGGCTATATTTTCCATTGTATGGTAATGCAGATCAAAAATTGTTCCACTATTTTTTGTAGTCCAGAAATTACAAATCTTTCCCGACCGCTGTTTTTAACCCCGATCTCACACATTCCGGGTATAAGAGCGCCTTAGCCAACTAGACTATAGGGGAACGTCAAAATTGTTGTAAGACGAGTGAGCGAGTCACGTGTTGAGTACCCGTGAACATTTTCATTCAAGTTGGGTTTTATAAAGGTATAAATGTTAGGGTTTTGTTATTAGTTGGTATAAGGGCGCGTTAACTGTTTCGGCCATAATACGCCACACTAGCCTATGATATACCAAGGGGGGAACGACCCATGCTCGATCCAGTCTTTGGTATGGGGATAAAAGGGAATGTAAGTAAGTAAGTAAGTAAGTAAGTAGGTAAGTAAGTAAGTAAGTAAGTAATAAGTAAGTAAGTAAGTAAGTAAGTAAGTAAGTAATAAGTAAGTAAAATAAAATAAGTAAGTAGTAAGTAAGTAAATAAGTAAGTAAGTAAGTAAGTAAGTTATATTTCCAGTAATAGCATATTCATTTAAAAACCCATTTTGGGATGCCTTAATTTAAATACTGTCTGGGATAAGTATCTATTTACTTCCAACAAATAACTATTTTTTTGAGGTGTTTGAAAAGGTGAAATTGCGAAAAGAGGATGCAATTGGAGATACTCCCTCACTTTTTCTTCCTAAAAAAAATTAATTAATAATTAGAAATTGAATAATTAAATAATATACCCTTTTAGTTTTACATATCATAAAAATTTTCTGAAGCCAATATTGGCTATTAAAGATTTAGTGTTGTATTAAGAGAATACGAATGAAACGAGAGAATAAATTTTGTCATTGTTGTTTTTGTTATTTTTTACCTTTGATGTTACCGGGTCCAACACAGTTCTAAACTCGTCTAACAACGACTTTGGCGTTTCCCTAGTATAATATTAAGTATAAGTATAGGCAAAACAAAAAAATGGGGGGCAAAAATGATGCGCACGTGTGTAAAGCGTGTGTCAGTAGCTTCCGTTTGTATTTTTTATGTGTCTAAACAAAAATACTTTTTTTTTTTTAAATGCCTGTTTTTACATGCATGCAAAATAAAGTCTTTCGCGGACAAATTTTTTTTTTAAAGTTTTTTTTTTTTTTAAAAGTTAGTTTATAAATCTAATTATCTATGCTTTCACAAAGAACAAGTTAAGGTTAAATGAGCTTTTCTCAAATCTTTTTTATTTAATATTAATTTTAAATTATAAAAAAAATTTTGTTAATTTGGGTTTAAAATTGTGTATGTACCCCAAATTAATAAAAATCTGTGGGTCTCTAAGATTGCTTTGCGTTTTTAACCCAAATCCATGTTTTTTAGCGACATCGGGGGTAGACACTGTAATTGTCTAAAAGGCCCAAAAAAGTTTTTGCTTTCCTTTGCGGACTAAACTCACTATCCCTCTAAAAAACCCAAACGAGAAACCCCTACCGTAGCTGGATCATGAGAGCTCCACCAGTCCCCTTCGCAGGGCCCGACCCCGAAAAAAATAATTACACTTTTATACGAGCTGTATGATGGTTAGAAAATGGTTTAATATTTTTTCTTTTGGGAGCTATGGATAATCTTTAGAGTTCCCCCGGACATAATGAGGGTTAAGAAGATTTTTTTTGAAAAACCCAATCTTTTTCAATACAACCTTGTCGCCTGATAACCATGTTTTTGTTTTTTGGTTTTTAAAAGGAGTCGCTGAGGCTAGCGCGGGGACGAGTTTGGCGCTCAGCTTTCTGGTTTATCGGTAAAAGTTTAAATACCATATCAAAAATTTACTCTAACGTTGAAAAGAATTCAATAAGCTATCTAGTATGGTATTTCTAAATTTTTCATTGAAAAATTTAATTTAAAAAAAAGTGAATTCACCAAAATTTACTCCATTTTTGGGCCCTTTGAGATTTTATTTCAAAGGGACGATTTTTTTATCTCAAAGGGGAACTTGATATTTAAAGATAAAATCAATGTGAACGCCAGGTTAATTTTTTAGAAATTTGGAAACCATGTTTTTTGGGTTTCCCCTTTTTCACGTTTTGAGTTAGTCTCGCAATGGCTCTTTAGGGCTAATTTTTTGCAACCAATTATAATCAATATAAAAGTACTTTATTAACATCCCTGCAGAATTTTTTTAAGATATTACCAACCCTTCAGAGAAATAATCAAAACCAGTCCTGATTTCGCCATTTTAGTTGGGCCAAGCCCAGCAGCTCCCTCTTAAGGGGGTGCCAACCGTTAGGTCATTGTTCGACATTCCCCCGAAAAACCCGTGCTGGCAGAATTAGCCAAGGCATGGGGGGAATAATTTGGGGGGGGGAGGGGCCAGGGGCGTTGTCATTGTCATCTTCGTTCGTGTTGCCGTATCATCGACGTTGTGGGGGTAAAATAGTGAAGGGGGGGTGTGACCACAACCACTGCCAGGTCCCCCTACTTTCGGGGGGTAATATACATACCCCCCAAAAATTACTAGCGATTTGAGAACACGATTTGTTTTAATTACTTCAAAACTACCCTCACTGATAAACCCCTTATCTCCACATATCAGCCGCTTTTATAGGGGAATTTTCCCTTTACATAGTTATAGTGATTTATTGATTGGATATTGCTTAACGTCTCATATTTTTGAACTTTGGGTAAACAGACATGGGGGTGAAGTGAGGATGAAATATGAACAGAAGGGAGGGGGAAACCCGGTACCGGCACGTAGCCCTCCTTTCGAAAAAACCAAAGGGGGCCAAGGCTTAAGTCCCCCTCCGAAAGGACGGTTTTAAAATTTGACCGTCTATAGGTTTCCTCCACTTTCCCGGACTGCCGAGAGCGTCAGGAGAACGAAGCCCTTACAACTTTCGGACCCTCCCTCGCTTTACCAGCGGTTTTACGTTAGTTTTTTAGGGATAAGCGGTCACCCCCTCTACCCATGACCACCCCATTCTGCTTAACTTCGGTGTTCGAGTGGGAACCGGTTAAGCGAGCTCGGCTAAACCGTGGCTTAAGTTATATCATTGGAAGATAAAAATTAATAATTTTTTTTGGGAGTGTTGCGGGGTAAACTAGGGAACTGTCCTTGGTTTAAAATATCTAACCGTATTTTGTAATTTGTAAAATTCAAATTTAAAAAACATCGCAATTAAAAAAACTATAAAAATAAAATTTGTGGGTTTTATGCATTTTTAAAGGTCCTGCTTTAAAATTCCCCCAATAGACTTAAATCCCCTTTGGTTTTGACGTAATGTGAGGTGAGGAGGGGAAAACGATTGGGAGAACTGTCACTCGCCGCCTTTGGGGAACCTCGTGACGTCAAACCCACCTGCAATGGCGCATGGCCTTTTTTTTTGGCGCGAAGCCCCCTTCAAATTTTTTTCATCACAGTTAGCGCTAATAAAAGCCCGGGGCATAAAAAAAATTTATGGGGGTATTTGAGGTTATTTGTGGGGCATAATTCACATTTGGTAATTTTGGAAGGACAGTTCCCTTTTGTGAAAGGATGTCCGAGGGCTGTTTAAGAGACTCAATCCCTTCATTCTCACTGAGGAGAAATCTTGAAAATGAACCTTCAGTCAGGATTGCCGGTCCTCGATGAGGATTTTGAATCCAGGGAACATCATCCGGAATCATGAGTCGCGCGCTTTTAGGCGCTCAATATTATGTCCAATAATACTAAGGGTTTGGAACTTTTCCTTTAGCTGTACCGTTTTGGTACTCCGTCAACAGATTCAAGTCTTCCGGGGGGGTTGACATTCGTGCTTGATGCCCTACGTGAGAGTCTTTTCACCTCTGGCGTCCACTATTGGTAACCGGCAGCAAGCAGGGTTGTTACTTGGGTTGATGCTAGCTGGTTCCGTCCTGCCCCACCCGACAACCTGCAGTCAGGGCAAGGTGTATTGGCTGATCGAAGCTAAGAACTTTAGATTTCCTGACCCCCCAAAAAAATTAACTCGGGTGTTTTTTTGTTGATTGTTTTGTCGTCGTTTGTTTGTACACTCTTTACTCGGGCAAACGGCCATTATGCGATTTTGATGACAGTTGAGGGGACCTTGACAATCTCTAAACTTAAGACTTGCCACGTCCTTTGGGTACAATCGACTCAATATTTTGAAGTGATTATCGTACTTTAAATCACTGAAAGTATATATTTTATGATTTTAGAGACTTCTGAAGAAATATTTCTTATACTACGATTTATTACTTTTCCGATTCCCCCCCCCCCCACCCCACCGACGATATTTTCGTGATATTTGAGCCGGCTAATCAATCATTAAAATCTCACCCCATCAAACGCGACTTGGAAAAGCGTTAGCGAAGCGGCCTTACTTATTATTACTTGTGTCGCGGATTGTACTGTCTGTGCGCCGGTGTCTAGTGCTCAGAACAATTATTTAATAACAACGCGCTTTTATTTATTTGTATTCCTCTTGTAAATCATTGTTTTCACTATGAATGTAACAGACGTAAACATATGTACAAAGTTACTTATACGGTTAGCGTTCTATTTGAAAAATGAGAATTTCAATCTGCATTCTGCGTCGCATAAACATATTGGTTGACAGACGAAGCCGAACCGTCATTTACTGTCCAAAGAAGGATTGTGATGTCATTTTGCAAAGTGTTACGGTCATAGTCTTCGTGGTCACAAACATTTTCCTCACCTGCAAACATGAGCATAATCGACGAGATTTTTATTGCTTGAACTACTCTAGTGAGTTAATGAATTGTAATGTTTATCTATCCACGTGATCCATCCAGAAGTCTTACCTGCTTTATACTGACATCACCTTCAAACCAGTTGAAATGTCATATTTTCCTGCTGGCGACATGATGTTTTTCTTTCTTCAGCTGTTGTTTTCGTGTTTTACGTCAAAAACAAATTTTCATGCAATGTGCCGCTTGTAAATCAAAATAAATAATGAGGAACATAATACGACCCGATACTGCCTGGCGATGTGATCAGTTGTTTACTCTTCTATTTTTTAACGATTGAGTTGTGCTTAACTCCGGTAGACAATTCTTGAATTATTGACGGTTTTGAATAGCTCGAGCCAACTTTTTAACAATGTTAAATTAATGCCCATTAAAAAAATTCGCTGATCGCAACATCTTGCTAGTTTCACAAACAATCTGGACCACTTGTTTTCTGACCTCAAATTATTTCACCGTAAAAATGGCTTAGTTTAGGGTCGAAGTTCACAGGGCTGAACGCATGTCGCTATCCAGAAGCACATTATAAAATTTCAAATATTTTGCAACACAAGCTTGGGTATTACAACAATTACTAATTGATGCCATATTTAACAGTTAGTTTAAAAACAAAGTGAAGCAATTTTCGGAAAATGACAATCACTACACAATTCTTACTACCCATTGGTGCAAACCGAAAAACGATAAGACAAACAATAGAGCTTCCAAATCTTGTTTGTTGTGGTTTTTTAATTGTCAATTTTTTTCATAAAGACCTGGCTGTTATAAAGTAATCAAAATATTCACTTTTTAAAGAATCAAAATAAGTAAACTAACAGTGAAAAGTCTTATGATTTGTAAGTGTAAAAGCTTCCAATGATCCATAATAATCTCATTCGTTTTGCGTATAACAACCTGGTTTTCTCGAGTTCAGCCAAACAGTCTGTACCGGTAAGCCTGAAGACCTGTTTGCTATTTAGTGTGAATTAATTAATTTTCAAAACCTAGTGAGTACTGCCTATCTAGGGCTGTCCTCAAAAACGTAAGATAATGAATTATTTGCTTGAGTCTGTTTTGTGAATATATAAAATACAATACTTTCCAAATGATACGATAGACGGCAGAAAATTAAAATAACTATAAAATAAGTATTTAATATCTATAGCAGACAACAAGAAATTTACAAGATTTTCTTATCCAAAGGAGTAGAAAAATTGAAATAGCAAATATTGTCTCAAATCGAGGGAGGGAATTTTGTTCGTTAATTCTAGAAGAACTCCATAGGACCTAGGCCTACCTGTTATAACTGTTTTGTTGCTGATGATGGTGCTAAGCCGCATGAAAAAGTTCATATTCTTCTTTCCTAATTAACTGCAGCTATCCACGGCCAATCACCCTTCCTCCGTTCGACCGCCCTCCAAATGATGAGGACATTTGGTTTCGTTGCACCTCCGCATGAGACTAGAAGCAAACATCACTTCTTGATTAGACGAGGGAGCGCAGCGGACCAAGTATTGGCAAAACAAAAAAAACTGCACTTTTGGTTATACTAGTGGTTGTGTATGTGTGTGTACGCCAAAAACCACCGACTCGCTGAACTGATTGCATACTGAATTTTTACCAGACATCCGTACGATTTTACCTGAGAAAATGCTTACAAAATGAGTATTCCTTTTGCGATTTAAACGACAAGATAAATAGATAAATGAAAATAAGCTGCAATGTGTTAGGATTTAATTGAACGATACATGGTTTTTGGTTATTCCTGGAGAAATCCTTTACTTATTTTTTTCTGTCAGGACTGTGAAGCATGTATTTGACCAAGGTGTCTCGAATCTTGCACCACTCAGTTCTGCGCGAATTCGCGCTGTAACGATTGAGTGAAAACTTGCGATTTTTACAACGTATTTTCGTGCTGGCTACGTTACATATTTTTATTTATTTTGTTGTTTATCCTTGTTGTTATTACATTTTTTTAACAAGAAAAGCGAAATAGTATTGTTTTGCATTTCAAAACATGTTTCTATAGTTTTTTAAATACAATCCAGAAAGTTAATAAATCTTCCCGACAGGGGTTTTTAACCCAGGTTCTTCCACATTTCGGGTATAAGGCCGGCCACTAAGCCAGCTAAACAAAGGAACAACGTCAAGTCGTTGTTTAGACGAGTGAGCTAGTCATGTGTTTTGAATAGCACGCTGGAACATTGCTTAGTTTGTTATCGTGTCATGAGAGTACAGTGTCTTTATATTTCGATGGGTTTCGCATAATGTTTGGATTCACATATTGTTCTTCTTGGTGAGTTGATAAACATATCAAGGTCCCGATAGTCCCCTAGAATACACAGCCTGTTCCTACTCTTTTCTTCGTAACACTTTGCGCAATAAGTATTTCGATCGTTACCATATATTACGTTCAATTTGACCTATCACTGCATAGTTAATCCCACCCCCCCAACTGGGAAGATCAGTTATTCATCGCCACCTCAAACATTTGTCCGTTACTAACTCTCTGTAGTTCCGGAACAAATCCCCGCAAAATTTTTGAACTGTTAAACTAGGACAAATTGCAACAGAAACCGACTATGTATCATTTGATTTCAGAAGAAACTAAGTAGGGGTCTAACTATAAGAATCCCATAAAATCCCCATAGGGTATCGGTGGGTCTACGATCATCCCACTACAATGAAAATGTAATACTATTTAATTAAAACAAATATATTTTTGAAACCTAGCAGCTATGGTATGAGAGACAAAGCTTATTCAGGCGTTTTTTCGAATAAAAATATGTCAATTACATTAAAAATTAATTTGGTGACAGCAGAGGTCAAGAAAGTCAATTTTTGTAATTTTTTCAATATAATTTGTGGTAAACGTTATTTGGCACAATAATATTTGATTCTTTCTCATTGTTGGTTATATTGGATGAGCGTAGCGAGCGAAGCAGAAGATTCTCTGGTCCATTTCACTACACTGTAGAAAAACTCCGGAAGTTTTTTTTTTTTCGTTTCCTTCTTTCTTTTTTTTTCCTGTATTTTGTGTGTTGTCAGCACGATTACGCTAGAACCGATACTCCGTATTGCGATGAAATTTATTAGTCCCTTCGAATCTCTGAACTAGAACTGCACGTTTTTTGAGCGCAATCCAAACAATTATTTCTCATGAAAATCGCAATTTTAACCATTTTTTTTTCGATTTTTTGAAAATATTTTACGTATAACCCTCATGCTTAATCGATTCATGATTTTTCACAGAACCTTAATGTTTATGAAAATGACGATATCCGTGTGAAATTTGACCGCAATCAAAATTATTTTTTCATGAAAATATAAATTTTGTGAGTTTTTTCTTTTTTAGAACAATTTTTTTACTTATAACACATACATGTTTTAATTTATTGTAATACTTTTTTCACAGAACCTTAATTTTATGAATTTATATATTCGTGTGAAAATTGAGCGCAATCAAATAATTATTTCCTTATAAAAATCGCAATTTTCGTTTTTTAAATTTTTAAAAATTCATACGATTAATTAAAAAAATTAAAAATTAAAGTTTATTTTTAATTTAATTTTAAATTTTAATTTTAAAAAAAAAATCTTCACTTAGTACAAATTTTTTCACAGAACATTGAACAACAGAAAATCCGCATAACACAGGGCAGCTCAAGGCACCAATTACGCTCATCCAACAACGCGGCGGGACTTAAGCGTTTTCCTAGTTAGTAAATAGGCCACACTTGATACGGTACAAGTCAATCATGGCAGAAAAGGTTTATGTAGTCAAAAATCTGTTTCTTCCCGTTTAGGCTCACTCAAATCATGTTACGTAATAATATAATTCACCGATAGAGGTTTCTCACGTATACGCATCGAGACTATAATTTGGGAAGTACCTGCACAAAACCCACCCTTTAAAATCCTTACTGAAGGTTTTTTCTCATGGATTTTCTTAAATACTTTCGACAAAATTTACATAAAGTTTCCATAATATAGCTCGTGGATTTTTTTATTTCAACCAAATTCACACCCTGTATAAGTAGCAGGCCTTTGAGGTTGCCCTACGGAAGATTTTATTTCACAAAATCTATTACCTATAGGTGCCCGTTTTTTAAAAGGCTCTTTTACACTCAGGTATCTCGTAAAAATACACGTTTTTTTGCGTTTTCAAGGTGTTTCCCACCCGCCCATGAAACGTGAAAAGAACTTATACTCCATAATCAGAGCTATTTAGGTCCCTGACAACCCATCCCAAATTTTTTGGTTTTGGGCGATCATTCCTTCTGATTTTAAAAATGAGGGGGGTAAATGAATAATAATAATAAATAATAATAATAAAAATAATAATAATAATAATAATAATAATAATAAAATAATAATACTAACAGTTTCCATCCTGACTGGTTTTTTCGGGGTTTCCCATAGTCCCGAAGAGCAAATGCTAGGATGGCGACGAGAAATGGGCCACGACCGTACACAGCAGAAAAAAAAACATCATCTACAAACTATATTATAAATGACTTATTTTAGTTAGAGTTAAGACAAAGTAATAATGTGGTATGTTTAAAATAGATACACATGGAAGTACTTGACGTAAGTCCGTACTAACATGTTTAGCTCCGGTTTTCGACGGCGAGTTTGTATGAAATACATCCATAAAATAATTAATTAATAATATATAATAAATAATAATAATAATAATAATATATAATAGATATAAAAGCGTAATTATAAAAAAAAAAAAAAAATAATAAAAAGGCCTTGACAAGCCATTGCTCTGAAGCCTGCATGCTGTCAATGGGCTCTGTTGTGCATAGGTGATTTCAATGGGATTTCAGGGAGTTTTTGTGATTTATTTTGATATTCAGAAGGGCATTGATGTCATGTATTCTCTAGGCTGCACTTATCGTTGGTCATGAGTGGAAGCTGTTAAATAGTTTATATTTGTGTTTAATAAGATGAATTTGTGTAATTTATTAAAAGTTTTATATACCTTAGGAAAGTGTTTGTTTATTGAAAATCTAGGCAAAGTACAAAGATGCTGAGGCTAGTCTTGCTTTACTAGGTGTATGGGAAACAATAGTGCTAGAAGATCAAGTGTATCTTAAATTTCCAGGAAGTTGGGAACAAGATGGCACTGTATGTTTAAGGTATACTATTCAATCTAATGATCGCAGGATTTCTACGAAGGCATCACAATGACCTCTGGAACTATTATAGACATGAGGTTGATGATGAAGTGATAAGACCTTATCATACAAACAAACTTCATACCATGGAGTAGAAGAGGAATATATACGAATTACTTTGGTGGGCATTTTTATGTGGGTCAAGAATAAAACAGGGACAAATAAAAGTTATGAAAGCAAACCTACCTCAGCTTTGGGCGGGAAACTGCAATCCTTAATAATAAGAGCTCAGAAGTCTTAATGGGTCCTAATAAGGCTGGATGCGAATGCAAAAGGAGATTCATTGTAAATGAGAAAGAAACTATCTGATTAGTCGAGTTATAGTGTAATCAAACAAGATGTTAGGAGTTGTGATTAGATGGGGAAAGGCAGGCCTCACTTCAGTAGGCGAAGAGACTGGGACAATGACATATCCGCCAGTACACTAGCTTTTCCGTAAGAGCCCGGCATAGTAAGAGAGATATTACAATAAGGCCACGCATGATAGGGTTTACTAGAGGGAGATTGCATGTCTAATGACACGGATGTATACACAACATATCTGAGGAAGTGGCATTCGCTGTTTTGCTAAGAAGTAGCAGCGTATATGACGGTAAATTACATTTCTCAATGATACGAATATCAAATATTCCTACCATAAATACTCCGCGTGAAGGCTGCCATTGCGCTTTAAAATAAGAGATTGAACATATAAAAACGACAGAAGCAATTAATCCAGATGCTAATGCTAGTTTTATATTTAGTGAACGCGATTATTGCTGAGAATCGCATCCAATATGACATAACAAAGTCTTAATCTACTAGTTTATGGGGAACAGGGCTCAAGTGCTATTAGGCAGACAAGCTTGTGTGAAATAAAGTTGAACAATCTAGTTTAATAAAACAATCGTATTACACGGCAAAGTGGAAAATAAAATAATCAAAACAATTGCTTCTGGCGAAAAAAAAAAAGACTATCTATGTTTTAATGAAATAAGAACTAAATTAATCTTTCTATAAACTTACTGTAAGGAGAACGCGAACTTTTTGAAAAGTATAGTATTATAGATCACAAAGTCGCACAGATGCGTCCATAGTAGGTTAAGAGCATGAAAAGTAAAATACTGGCGCTAAGCTGTCATAGAATAAGAAGATAAGCAGAAATAGCAACACTGCAGTTTAACAATACATAAACTTTTTCAGAAATGGAAATAATTTCTAGCAGAGAGTGCTTGGCAATAAACAAACATTGAAATGATAAAGAATCACCTAAGCAAATGATGAAATAGAACTTTTGGAAATCATCTGGTAAAGATATACAAAAAGAGCCTATCAGCAAGCTAAATTGGATTTGCAAGCATCAAGAACTTGGATTGATGTTAATTCTCCGGATTATTGGGAGAAATTACATATGTGTGATTATGTCTAGTTTCCGCTTGCGAAAGTGCTAGCTGAAGGCACGTCAGGTACTAGTACAAATTATCTCAACTTTTGGCTAAATACAACTGACATCCACTTCATACTTTATTTTTAGTAACTTTGCTCAATACATGGCTGTGGCTGTCATCCTGAAGACGCATCGGCAGTATGGTTGACGCACCAGGTGTTACAGTTTTGGTTTACCTAGAAGTCAAGGGCACAAAACTGAAGCACCAAAAAATTATAGTACCTTAATCACTAATGTTACCTACACATTATAGTATAAATTGTTAACGTCATCAATAACTGAACTGTAATGCAAGTTTTTTAGCTACAAATACATTAAGTGGCCATTAGAAGCAAAAAGGTTGTTGTAGGAAATACCGTATCGGGGGAATGTAAAGGGATCATCTTCATGTGAGTAAGCTATAATGGAAATTGTAAATCGGAAGAGCAGTCAGAATCTAAGTGTAGGTTGGATTGATTACAAGATAGCATCTTGATAGCTGTGGCCACACTAGTTGATTTAAAAGTATTGGAAATGTATAAGATAAGTCATCCAATTATTGTCAACATTTCTGCAAAAATATGATGCTAATATGAATACAAGTATTAAATGTAAAGGAACGGAAACTGAGAATCGCATCAGTAATGTCAGCATACATACGAGGAATTATTATCAGGGTGGATTCGTTATCGCCATCTATCTATTTTGCATGAGGCTTTGTTTCCTTTGGACAAAGTGGCCTGAAATCATAGACGCAGGTTTGGTATGGCATTATTGGCGCGAATGAAGACAAAGTCTCGTCACCTTCTGTACATAGGACTTGATTTAAGTTATTCGCGAAAAAAATGAGCGATGAACTTAGTAATCTTACTAAATTATCGTCAGGCAAACTTTCAGTACGAATTTGTAAGGTATGGAATTTGGAAAAAAAAATACGGAGAAAGGTGTGCAATGAAAGCGCATTCAAGGAGAGGGAAGATGTCGCAAGTGAAAACATCCAACTTGACTGAGGCATTTATGACGCACTGATTGAGGGACATTGGTACAAGATCAGCTTATAAATATCTTGGATAGAAGAAGGCATGGTGTATCAGCATACAATGATGAAAAGTATAATTGAGCGAAGAAATGACATAACGACGTCCTTAAGATTAATTACTTGAAAGTGAAGTGAACTGGACGATGATAAAACTATTGCATTGGGTCAATTGCTGTGCCAGTAATATCTCTATAGCTTTTGGGATTATTAGATTGGGAGCATAGAAGAACTTAAGAGATTGGATCGAAAACGAGAGAAACTTTTGAGCATCTGAAGCGGAATGGCCGCATCTGCACAGAGCGGAGCGTCGAAAAGCTGTAGTATCGCTAAGGATAGATGGAGGTCGAGGTATAACTGGCAAGCTAGAGGGGTCATCCAAACATGCGTATGATTGGTTTTAGTTTATACCATAGTAAGTGAAAGGGGAGATAAGACAATTTATTAGAATGGTTGCAAGAAGCATGAGTCCAGACAAAGCTATGAGTAAACTACTTGGTCATTAAGTTAGGAGCCATGATCAAGTTTTCAATCTGAGGTTTGGAATTAACGGGCGATTATTAATCATATAAATGGGTCCATCACTACAAGGTCAGTATTATTATCAGAAGGCAAATACAAGTAAGGCATATCCGTAAGAAATATTAAATAAGTTGGCTAGAAGTCTATAACCTTTGCCATGGTACGAATATGATTACGCACCATGAAGCAACCACATATTGACCAATGTATGGCAACAATAAAGTGGTCTGGCTAGAAGTATATCTCTAAAGTGTGAAATCTGAAAGTCTTATTGTAAGGCTAGCAGCAAGATCAAGCAGCGCATTAGAGAACAAATTAGATGTATGAAAAAAGAATTCTCAACTCGACGTAATGACAAGTGTCGTTTGGTGTCGGAGCTTATGAGAAAGCGTAGTAGCACAATTTATTTCTGGATTGTCCGGTCTTCACGCCGAAAACGGAATACATTGATGCGACTATATAAAGTGGGGCTATATTTGCATTGATACATTTGTAGAAGTTATCAACATGCGGAAACTTCTGACGAATGGTAGCACTTTGCATTATACCGGAAGATACATAAGTAGTTGAGCAAATGGTAATCGTGACGCATATGTGAATGAAGCTTAATAAATCGCTGATAGTAAAGGGTCTCGACAACAATACCAGTCTGGACGATTGTTGTTAAAACATAAGCGCGTGAAAAATGTTTGATCTGTTCGTGATGTAGGCTATTCCATCAGACCTGCAGCATAGTCCTAAAGGAATGACAGAAAGATACGCACAAGATATCGAGACGCGTTCAATATTGGAGAAATTCAGATCGATGTGTATATGTGCCGTTGTAAGATTGTTTGAACAGACAAAAGTATTATTGGAGGGCTTGTGGGACTAATTGGTAAGAAGTTTTGAAGAAACCTGCTAAAAATCGGCACCTATATCTCTGGCATCACTGGACTCGCAGAGCTTCAAAAGGCAGCATTGATTGAGTAACCGGGCTACCACATAGGCTTATAGCTATCGGCAAAGTTTTAGTGTAAAGAAAATTGGGGGGGCTGGGTTATTTCTTGTATGTATTGTATTTGTTAATGCCATAGTATATTTAATTTTGTTATGTAATATGGAGTTTTTCAATCGTCTTAGGAGTATGTCTTGGTTCATCTCTGTGATAGTCTCTTAAATATCGCCGCATTGATGTAATGTTGTCATATTTGGTGAATAAAAGAATAATATAGAAAATAATAATAATGATAATAATAATAGAATAATATATAATAATATAATATATAATACTAATCATATTCGTATATCTGCGCTGATACCAGTCAGATAAATGTGGAACACTCACTTAACGCTAGTTATATACGTTATAACTCTTTAGCCAGCTGGATTGCAGATGTAGGAGTCGGTGGGGCGAGGCGTTCTCTGTCGGCGTTGTGGTTGCTGGGAATGGTCCTGGGGAAATGGAAAATATTAATTTTGAATAATTATCTGCTTTCACGTTTTCCGTTCGTCAAAACGTTGGAATGGTATTAGGTTTTTCTTGTCCTTTTTGACAGCGCTTACGTTATAGTCGCGAGTAGTCCTTCGAAAGTAGCTATTAAGCAATCGACACATGATAGCGATTTAGACTTTGGGTGACTACATACTGTTAAGATTATATATATTTAAAAGTTTATTATGGATTTTATCTTTGATTTGGTTATAGTGGTCATTGTTGGATTTATCACCCAAGCATGTTTTGATTTCTTTGTAATGCGAAGGCTGCCCTCATTTTTGTCCAATTGAAAGAAACTTAAACCAAACAATGAATCATCTTTAGGGCATTAAAACGTGTATCCAAAATAGCTGCCGGAAAATTGTCGATATTTCACAGGATTAGACTGTTCGTTTGTACTTGTTTAATTATTGGATGAGTGAAGCGAAGACTTCAATTTGACTTTGTGTTTTTTGTTTGTTTTTTACTTACGTTACCCCAAGAAAAATAGCTCGGGTGTTTTGTTTTTGTTAGTTTTTTTTGTCTGTTTGTTCGCTCTCTACCGGGCAAACGGCATATGCGATCTTGATGAAAATTGGAGGGGACCTTCGAAATCTCTGAACTTTGATCTGTATTGTGTTTGGGTACAATCGAAGAAATATTTCTCATAAATATCGTACTTTTACGATTTTTAGTGCGATATTTTCGTGATATTTGGCACACGGCTACTCCGATATTGATGAAACTTTATAGGAACGTTTAAAATCACTAATACCATATATGTTATGATTTTAGAGACATTTGAAAAAATATTTCTTATATAAATCGTACTTTTACGATTTTTTCTCCGGTTTTTAATACGACGATATTATCGTGATATTTGGGTCGATTTTGACCAAACGGGTGGGGCTACAACGTTCATATATTTTACATTGACATAAAGATTATGGTGATGTTGTGCCTCTTGAAAGAAAAAGTTGAAAAAGTTGGTCAAAATTCATAGAAATAAAGGTTTTAATATAAGCCTTTTACAAGTGTATAAAGAACAATTAATATCAAGTAACTATTGAAAAAGTAAGGAGATTCCACATACAAACGTAATCATTGGACAGAAATATTCCAAAAAAAGCTCATCCATCAACGCGACTGGAAAAAGCGTTCGCGAAGCGGCCTAATTTTAAAATAATAGATTTACACTACAATAATTTAGTTCTACTATTGTTCTATTTTGAAAATGATGTTCTATCAAAGACAGTAAGACAAAACTCGTGTTAAAGCATAAACAAGGAGGGCTCGATAAACCAAACGGTCATTCATCAATATACGACAGAGAGAATTTCGTGAAGATCGAAGTAATCGTTTGACCGGTACAGGAAGCAAATGAGCAAACACACAAAAAAGCATACTCCGTATAGTTTTCACTTCACTCGCAAAAACTGAAGAAATATCGAAAGATAACTTTTGCCTGTGATTTCATTTGCTTAAATTGCTATATTTTGCTTCCTTGCATATTTCATATTGATTATTGATGCATGTAATATGTCTTGTATCTGCCCACTCCACTCACGAGCACTGCATATAGGCTTCTCTCGATGATGCTCTGTGTCTGTGTGTAAAAACAACTATTCATCATTGTAACTTTAATTTATCTTCTACTTTGTTATCTTATATATTTGTTAAACACTTATTGTTGTAAACTAAACTTTCTTTTAAGCATGTATTTTTTAAACATTTTTCTGAATCTGAATCTGAAAGTATATGGATTCAGATAATTTTCCATGATTGTCATCAAACCATGACTATTCTTTATTTTACTTTGAAGAACGTAAATGTCGACGTCACAGGTTTACCTTCACTCTTGCAGATTACGTTATTGTTGAATCGTATCATCTTGATGGTAGATCTTGGATTTTGACTGGGAAGTTGTACGCGGAAGGTGAGCCCATCGTCGAGTGCTTGAGCTCGCCCTCTTGTTAATGCTGGCTGAAAATAATAATACATAGAATTAACATAGGATGGGTATATTCCCTACAAGAGAACTGCCGGGCGCTTAGTACCGAAGCGGGCGTGCCATGGACTATTTACCATCTTTCCATAGTATTAATAAGAGTGTTGCAACGATTATTATATTATATTTTCAGCTTTTTAAACTGTATGGTAAATTATGCATTTGCTTTTTGAGGCACAAAATATGTTAGGTAATTAATAATTTTAAAACGCTTTAGGCCACTATATATACACACAAAAATGCCCTTAAAATGACAATAGTTCCATCAAGCCTCATCGCAAGGACCATTTGCCAACCAAAAACCGAATGTCGATTGGACGTCTTGTCTGTGTTGATTGTGAGACGAACACACACACACACAGACGGACGGACGCATGCGGTCATAAAAGTGATTCATGCATACCTAGTCTCAGATTGTTTACACGGCCGATGATTATTAAAACAGTTGTTACTTCGATATTATGCACGATGTTACTTAATTTTGTATTACACTTTCGATCAATTGATGACTGATCTGACGCCTGACGCCAATTTATTATAATATTAATGATTTTTGTTTGTTATCCTTTACCCTCAACAATTACGGATAAGGGAGTCTACAAAAAGGGTGAAAGCTGCCCTTATAGAATGTAAATATATAATATAATACAAAAAGTTAATGCTAAGTTTCATCATTTTAATATGTTTTGGTGGAGGAGCCGGGTTGAAAATGTGTTCGTATGGTAATGGTAAATTTATAGGACCGCCGTCCCCCTGACCCCAAACGTCGCCAGAAACATTCTGTTCAAATTGTTTAAGGGCAATATCTATTAAAAAGCGCATCTCCATCGAAAGTATGTTCCAGTCTTTCAGTCTTTATTGTGAGACGAGACACATGCGCAGTAGACGGACGGACATAAAAGTTACGCCTAGGGGAGCCTCACTCCCTGGTACGTATACGTATGCTCGGGCAAACCAGGTTTTGACGCAGAATGCAGAGGTATAGTCTGAATCACTTGGAAACTCTATCTTTTGTCTTATCGGGTTGTGGTTTGCACCAAGAATGTGTGTGTGCGCGATCAGAGCACATTTTTCAAATAGTACTTACTTTTTTCAGTAACGGTCAGTATACATATGCCACCAAACCAGTAATTTGTAGTAATTTCCCAAGGTTAGGCGTCAACAATAATCTTGAAATGTGCTCTGATTGCGCATTGCCATCATTCTTTATAAACATTAAACAACATAACAAAAATCAATTTTTGGAAACTAGCTGGATTTGCAAAAAAACTAATTTTAAGATAAATTGTAAAAAAAAAAAAGTAGGCCTGCGCTCAAACAACGTGTATAGTGCCTCGGAAACTCCCCAGAGGAAAACCATTCAACGTCCGACGCGGTACATAATTATGCAACGCCTAGCCGTTTACTTATTAATTACAGTTTTCCACTGATAGACCTGGATTACCAGTTCATACATGATGTTCATGCAAGATTCGCGTTAGTAAAATTTACCATTGCGTACCATGTCATTAACTAACTCGTAACAACTTGCGGTATTTTGTGTTGTTATTTATTTCATCTTGGATACTCTTGTCTCGTTGGTCCTGTGGCTTGTGTCCCTGCTTACAAGACCGAAGATCCCGGGTTCGAATCCCTCTAGGGGGCAGGGGAAACCCCTTTCTGAAAAAAGGATTTGAATTTTCCCCCATTTTTGGCATTGGAATGTAAAACGGGGGCATTTGGAGCCGTTATGTTTTTCGAAAAGAGGTTCATAAATTCCTGAAAAAAAAAATAAATTTTTTTATTTAAAATAGGAGACTTTAAAAAAAAGAAAGAACAATATTTTTTGTTCAAAAATTACCCTTTTTTTCATTCGGGGTTGAATGGGTGTCCAACTTGATTGGTATACGTTTTTCCTATTAAAAATCCCGTCTATTTGGGCATTGTTCGTCGTCGAGAAGCCCGTCGCCGAAATTTTTTGTCATTCTTTTTATGTGGCCTTTGTTAAAATTTCGGTATAGATTCTACATACGAATCAAGTTATCTATTTATAAAAAATTTTTTTTCAAAAAATTTTTTTTTTTGGGTTAAAAACCTCAAAAATTTTTACTTTTTTCGTAAATTTTTTTCTGGTGATAAAGGGCCCAATTTTTTTGAGAATTTTATAAACCGTATGGCGGCCCCATGTAACTTTTTTTACAATTTTTGCAAAGTGTCATATAAAATAAAATAAAAAAATTTTAAAATTTTGATTTCAAACCCACTCAAAAGTTATAAAACTAAATTTTCAAGGGGGGGACTTTAAAATCAAGCGACCAACCCCAACCTGTAGGCCCCGACGCAATCGACAAATTTGGAGCGAAAACCCAAACCCAAAGTCGATTTTTTTAATGGGGAAAATATAAGGGAATCAGTGGTATGGCAGGCGAACACCCGCGGATCAACGCCCCGAATTTAACAAGGGGCCCATTCAGAACAAATTCTAATTTTTTTATGTGCCCTTTGTTTCTAGGGCGGGGCCCCAAAATCCCCCGTTTACAAAATCTAAGAAAGAAAATGATGGGGGCTTTTTCCAAAAAAGAAGTTAAAAAATTTTTGACTTTAAAAGGGAATCGAAAACCCCGGGGCCTTCTGCAACGGAAGCCCAAATTTGCTAACCACAAGAAACCCAACCCAGCCACACTAAGACTAATGTGTCTATTCCCCCCTTAAAGGGCTATTTTTTCCCCCCAAAAAAAATTTTTTAAACCACAAAAGCAAAATACAACACTAAAAAGACAGTTTTAAAAAAATACTTTTTTTTACTGTTTTTACTCGAAATTTTTAATTTTTTTGTCCAGGCGAAAAATTTGGGGTTTTAGGAAATTTTTTAAGTCTGCTTAAACCGCTTCTTTTTTGTTCCACATAGATACTAGAGCACATACCAAAAACCCAAAATGGCTCTTTAAAAACATCGGCCTTTTTCTCATTCAGGGACAGTTTTTTAGCGAGGGTTTTTTGACCACCAACTTGCAATTTTTTGTACTTTAATGGGGTGGCTAGCATCAATAACCACCCTTTTTACGGTATACGACTTCCCCTTTATACTACAGTTTTTTTGCCCAAACTTTTGAAGTGCCTGACGAGAATTTATGGACAATACAAAAAAGCAAAGTTTTAAAAAATGATAAAACGGTCATTTTTTTTTAAAGTCCCCCGGGAAATTTGGTTCATTAACTAGAGGGAAAAGTTCAGATAAAATTTTTAAAAAAAGAAAAAGTAAAAAAGAAAAAAAAAAAGATTTTTTTAAAAATTTTTACTCCGAAAAAATTTTTCCCCCGCTAATTTCGAAATTTAAAACCCTTCCCAAAAATTTTTCCCCAAAAATTTGGAATTTTGACCAAAAAAAAAAAAAATATTAAAAAAAATTTAAAAAAACAAGGAAATTTTTTCCAAATGATTAAATTTTTAGAAAAAAATTTAAAAATTAAATTTTCCGTGTAAAGAAGAGTTAAAAAAATGCAAAATATTTCACGCAAACACTAAAAAAAAAACATTCCAAAATATCACTCCTTCTATGGTAATCAGCATATAAAAGACCCAAAAAAATTTAAAAAAAAAAAAAAAAGGATTTACAGAAAAAAATGTAGAATACGTCAAAATTCTTTTGGATCAAAATCCTCCAAGGTCACGGGACATAAAGATCGTCTCCATGTTATTTCTTACGGGAGATTTTTGCAGATGGGACATAGCTCGAAAAATAAAAAGTTTGAAACATTTTTTGGGGTCATTGGTGTACCCAATATTTGTTCTATAAATTTCTAAATTCATAACTAGCTAGCCTGAATGAAATATATTTTTTGAGTATAGCGGTTGAATACCTCTTTAAGTAGACATGAGGGGAAATCTGTTACAATTCTTGTGAATATATATAATAAGAGTTAACGTTTCTTTTTTGTAACTGTGTTGTAACATAATATATAAGAAAATATTATAAGTTATTAACGTTTGTAAGTTTCAACAAGAAGGTGATAGTTTCGGAAGCTGCTTGAGCCAAACCATCAAGTAGTCTGGCCGAGCCGAGTGATCAACTTACCCCACCTCTTATGAGAGGCGTGTGAAGCCTCACGAACAAGGTATACCCTGCCGCCGTCTGCACCCCCGTACCACTCAATGAGACCAACCCGTAGGTCTCCCCCTCGTACTCAGTGTAGTCGACGACAGGCTCCTCGCAGGGGGCTGCACTCTGACCCACGACATGGCCTAGGGCGGCGGCGAGGAACAGACCCACCAGAGCTTAGCAGCAACATGTTGCAGACACATTGAACCAGGACGGGAGGCTAGCTGAGGCTAGTAGTGGCCATTTCCTTCCTGATTTCCTTCCTTATACCAGTTTATCCTGTGTGGTTAGTGTGGTCATTTAGAGCTTGATGGAGACATATTAAGTAGATGATGAAGTTTGAAATCGTAAAGACAGAATTAACCAAAGAGAAAAATACCAAGCTGTTGTGTTTGGAGTGGAAGAAGAAGATGAAGATGAAGAAGAAGAAGAAGAAGAAGAAGAAGAAGAAGAAGAAGAAGAAGAAGAAGAAGAGAAGAAGAAGAAGAAGAAGAAGAAGAAGAAAACAAACTCGATACTTCGGATAAAAATTTCATATTGAAAATTAACTCAAGAAAACAAACTACGTCATATAACGAAAGGAAATTATTAACCATTGTAGTAGAAGTCGACCCAAAGACTCACCTGATGTTAATGGAGAAGGGAGCTGTCTATTATGGCTGGATGAAATGTACCTTCATCGATTATGTTTTTATCGTAAGATGCTATAAAATGTAACATGCATGATTGAATGGTCACATGGCTAGGGAATGTAAGAACAATGAGAGGTGTGCATTTTGTGCCGGAAGTCATAAATACGACTGTGAGGCAGATTATAAAGTTTGTTCGAACTGCGTCCGAGCTAACAACAAATACAATGCAAATTTTGATACTGATCATGAGGTAACATCTAAAGAATGTAAAATGCTATCAAAATATTGTAGATAGAGCTTTTAACAAAGTCAACAATACTGTGCATGATGGATAGTAATTAATTACTGACATGCAATGTAAAGAGTTTGAGTAATAGAAATGCTAAAGGGAACAATAATAGGACATGGAAGATTCTCCTAAAACATGCGCAAAGTCTTGTAATTTTTTTTGATGAAATAAGCAATCTAATTGCTAATGAATAGCCATCATTAGTAGGTTGATGGGATATTGCTTAACGTCTCATATTAATGCACGGTGGCTATTCGAGACGATGAGTGGTGATAGATGAGGATGAAGTATGAACAGAAGGGAGGAGAGGAAACCCGGTACCGGCACGTAGCCTCCTTTCGAAAAGTACCAAGGGGACCAACGGTTTAACGTCCCATCCAAAAAGACGGTGTAATCTTGACAGTCATATAGGTTCCTCCACTAACCCGGACTACCGAGCAGACGTCGAGGAGAACGAAGCCGTTACACTAGCTCTCGAACCCTCCATCTGCTCTAACCAGCGGTATACGTAAGTTCCAGAGCATAGCGGTCACCCATTTTACCTCTGACCACGCTCGAGGGCTGCTTAACTTAGGTGTTCGAGGCTCCATTATTAGGAATTGCAGAGACTCACTCCACAAAAGAGGTAATGGACAAAGAACTTGGCGTCAAAGGATATCAACTGGTACGCTGTGATTCTACACGCAGGCATACGGGATGAGTAGTGATTTACATAAAGTGCGGGATTAAAATATACGAAGAGATGTTTAACATCAATCTTGAAAAAAACTATTGCTTATTGCTATAAAAATATCAACTGTGAAGAGAAAGTTTGTGCGGATAACCCCACCACCACCACCCACCACCACCATGCCCTAAATAGCAGCCATGCTGAATTTCGCTCATTCTTTGACAATATGTGTGAGGACCTTGTAAATTTAAATAATGGTTAATCAATTATTATTATCTAGGTGCCCGTTAGGGCGCCGCAGCCAAGCCGCGGTGCGCTACACACTCAAGCACCTTATACACCAAGCAGAGTTGGGGTGATTTCGAGGTGTTACCCAGCCGTCATGTAACGTGATGTGAACTTGAAAACTATCACAATCGAGGGATTTAGGTACCTGACAACACATGCCAAATTTTATTGGGGTACGATTATTCCTTCTTGGTGAAAAAATGGCTTGAAACATGCTCAAATCACTTTAAGGATGTTAGCTACTGCTACTGTCTACTACTGCTACTGCTAACATCTAATACGTCGGCCCGCGATTCTGACCAGACGGGTGGGACTACAATGTTCATATTTTACATGGACATTAAGGTTATAGAATTATAGTCTCTTTTGAAAAAAAAGTTGAAAAAGTTTGTTGGAAGGCTTCCAAATAAAGGTTTTAAAATAAGCCTTAAACACTTGGCATACAATCAACAAGTAACCATAGTTACTTGACACTTGTTGACGGTATAAGCAGAGTTAGGCGGGAAAGTGCGATACGTAAACAAATAGCGGACATTAAAATTTTTTCTTCTTTGTGTGGAACGAGAAAAGGTGTCATTATACTCTCATAAACAAATCAGAAACCGTCCCTCCGGCCTAGGCCCAGATGTAAAAAATTATTTATAATGCAAAAGTGTAGGTCTAAAGTTCCATTTGGCTATAGGACTAGTAAAATTCATACTTACATTACATGTTTGACAAGCCTAGCCAACCCTATGCCAGCACAACATTGTTCTGATATAAGCTTGCTCATCTGTTTGTTTACATAATTGCAACAATCAAATCGTTTCATACAACTCGTCTTTCGATTGGCCCGCGTTTATGAAGGCACTGCCATCTAGAATAAATATAGAACTTTTTCGAGCTCTTTGCTATACGCAAATCTTTTTAAAGTGTTTGGATTTCGTGATACTCTTTCAACCATAGACATCCTATCAATGCTTTCAACTCACAACCCATGACGTTTTCCACGATACCGTTCAAGAATACCAATTCCTTCGAAAACGAAAACGACTTCGTTTTCAAATTGCGTTTTCAACTCATCTCCCACGAACTCAAGAATTGGGGTCCAGTCCTTATACCGTCGTTATACCATGGTTATACCACCTATACCCAGGATGTACATGAATCCGGGTCTAGATATTTTACATCCTATATTGTTACTGCTAATACCATAGAATTTAAATCAACTTTGATAAAAATATTATATTTTAGCAAATAATTTTGTAATGGAACTTGAAAAAGTAATGAGATCACACACATAACAAAAACTTGTAGAAATACAGCCAAACCTTACACACTCAAAAGGAATGAGATCTAAAAAAAGGGCCAAGCTCATCTACCCTTCCACATAAACGTGCAGTGTCCCATAACAGCATCCTCGAAAAGCTTGGCAAAATAGAATTTGCATGTTATTACGTTTAAATTAATTAGAAAAAAAGAACTTGGATAAACTATTACGTTAAATTAATAATCGCAAATTCTATTTTGCCAAGCTTTTCGAGGATGCTGTTATGGGACACTGTACGTTTATGTGGAAGGGTAGATGAGCTTGGCCCTTTTTTTAGATCTCATTCCTTTTGAGTGTGTAAGGTTTGGCTGTATTTCTACAAGTTTTTGTTATGTGTGTGTTATGGATGACTTTAATTTAGATGTAGCAAAAGTGCAACCATATAATTATGCTAAAGTTGTTGTACACAATACAAATGTTTGGCTTTGTGCAAAATTGTTAATAAACCACGAGTGACTCAATCAAGCAGTACAATAATAGACAAAGTAATTACAAACAATGTGCAAAAAATGAATATGAAACTAAGAGTGTACCAAATGTGAGTTACCATGAAGTGATAATAAGAAATAATCACATCTTATGGTTAGCGTATCTGCTTCCAATGCAGAAGGTCCAGGGTTCGATTCCCGCCCAAGTCAGAAGTTTTTTTAACTTCTGATTTGGACTTAAGTCCATCAGTTCTTGTCTTAGGAGTTTGTAAACGGTGACTTTGGAGCCGTCCTAGCAACGAAGTAAATAATAAATTCAGAGTTGTTCTGAATCGGCCTTGTTGATTCTGGCGTTGATTCGCGGGTGTTCGCACTGTCCATACCACTGATTGCTATATTTCCTATTAAAAATATCGATCTTTGGTTGGGTTATCGCTCACTCGTCGATTGCGTCGGGGCCTACAGGGTTGGCTTGTTCGCTTTGATTTACTGTCCCCCACTGAAAATCAGTTATATAACTGAGTGGGTAGACTCTAAATACAATTTATGATTTTTTTAAATTTTATTTATACAAGTGTGAAAATTAAAGGTGTGAAATAAATATAAATGACTGGAGCAAATATGATGCAGACACTTTTCGAAACGACTTGGCGAGAATGGACTATAAATAATGGCATCAACTGATGTCAATTTACTAGCGAATTGATAAGTGAGTAATTTAGTCTTAGCAAAAGACATTAATATTCCGATCAAAAAATTCATAATAAGGATAAATAAACGTCAAGAAAAAACCGTGGTTTAATAATGAAGTAGAAAACTTGATGAGTGAACGTGACTGTACATACGAAAGAGCAAAAATCACAAACTTGATTGGGAACAGTTTAGAGTTTTGAGAAATAATCCAACTAAGATCATATAATTTTTGTGGGAAGCCTGCCCAGGGTGCAATTCATGCCCCTCTTCAGGTGTCTAACTAGGTATATTGCGGATAAGACAATTGCGAAGGGATGTCCGAGTGCTGTTTAAGAGAACCTAATCTCTTGCATTCGCATTGACGACCGAGGAAAACCTCGGAAAGAACCTTCAGTCAGGATTACCGGTCTCGGCGGGATTTGAGCCCGGGACCTCCCGAATCAGAGTCGCGCGCTTAACGCTCGAGCCAACACTGTCGGTAATACAACAAAGACTGTGAAAGCCGCAAAGTACAACTATTATTACAAGAAGATAGACGACAATAAAAATGATAGCAAAATATGTGGAAAACTTTTAAAGAAATGGTAGGCACCAAGGACACAACAACTAACCCAAAGGAAATTATTTTTGAAAATGGAATTGAAACTAATAACATCAAAATTGCAAACAAGTTTAATAAGTGTTTTGTAGAAAGTATTGACAAAGTTGCTGACAGCATCACTAATGTTGGTAACAAAAAGCTAAAGGAAACCATTTACATCTGTAAATATAAACGAGATGGTAATTTCTTGTTTGAGCAATTCCAAAATATTAATATTGGTGAATTAAATGGAATAGTAACATCATTGGCAGCAAAAGTGAATTTGTTAAAACAAGCACGGGTACAGGAAGACAAAAATAAAAAAAATCACAGTGCGTTGATCTTTTTGGTGGCGGTGTCGGGTATAGGTCAGTCGCTTGTTACTCGCATTTAAAATGGTGGAGGTGATGGGTCATGATTTTTTTTAACTTTCTGTGGAGCTAGCTATACTTCCATCCTTTCTCCCAGGGTCATCAAAATGACAAAATTAAATCGTGAGTAGCATCTTTGTTGAAAAACGCATGTCAATCGGACATTCTGTTCAGTTTTTATCATGAGACGTAACACACAGACGGCCGGCCAGTAAATTGATACTTCACAAACAAAACAGATTTAATTTTCATTTTTTACTATTAATTCACGATAAAACTATATTTTTAACGCACATTTCCAGCACTGGTAATTGTTTTTTTTCTTCTTTAAAGGGGGGGGGGGGGGTCGTGGAGCTTTACCTGAGTTCACTTCAAGTATAGTTGTAAATAACGTGGCTATAAAAGCCTAAAAGGTATGTTGGCTGGCCTCTGGCTTACGTCCTGCCCTGTTAAACCCGTAAAATGGGAATAAACGACGCTTAAAATTTGAACCATATAATATAACCTCACTGCTTGATTCCATGGCTTAATTCGCCTTTCTAGAAATCTTCGGGATAAATCTCCACTCCTGTGTATCGTACGCTTGGAAGTACACAAAACAGTTATCGAGCTTACCCCCATTATATCACGCTATTCTGGGAGTAAAAACGCCGTTGAGGTGTACATAAATATTCACATTTTGTCCTCCCTCTAGCTGGATCAACTAATTTTCATATCCCTATCAGCTAAACCTGTTTCAAATGTTGACGCCAAGGCGGGGTTTTAGCGCGTGAAATGAGCTTCTAATATTAAAAAGTCCTCGAGAAAATTGTAACTGTTGTGGAAAGTTTTCTCTAAAAAAAGTACTGAAAAAGGAACGTTTTATTTTTTTAAAGTAATACTGACATATGGGGTGTGCTTGGTTGTTCGTAATCTCAGGGTCATATTATTAGAAGTTTCAGGGCGCTTTAACGGCAAAGATTATTCGCGTGGTCATCTAGGGCGACGGTCGTTCGCCCGCAGCCAAGGCACGCGACTGCTTAAAACGATAACCGACCTGTATACTCTATCCAAAGTTGGGGGGTTTTCAGCTATCTGCACTCGAGGGCCCCGAAAGATTTATAATCTTAAAAACTGGGTTTTATGATCTGATATGTGGTCCATGACCTACAAAAAATCAGCCTTGATCCGATAACCCGTTCTGTGTTAAAAAAGTGCCTTAACATAGTTGAAAACCTTCCGGTTGGCTGGCTAGTGGGGGATTCCCTGACGGAGAGGAATAAGACCCTACAGAGAAAACGGTACATTCTTAGAACTATGAAACTTGGACCACGTTTAGATGTACCCTCAGACGCAGTTACTTATGCTTTCAAAACCTAAAGCGGGTAACAGAGACCGGAGAAAATCAAAATTTTGGATAAAAATTCAAAACACGTAATTACTAAGGCATGGTAATTTGTACACACTTGAAATTAAACATGCCCCTTTCCATTAGAAATATCTAGCGTCCAAAAAACAAGGGGCTAAAATTTGGGGGGACCGAGTGCCTTTTTCTTTCAAAACCAAAAAACCCGGTAACAGCTGGACCGTAGAAAATCAAAATTTTGGGTAATATCAAAACACGTAATTACTAAGGAGTGGTAATTTGTAAAAATTGAATTAAACATGCTCTTAAAAATTATAAATTTTTATTCACCTAAATATTTTATGCAATTTCGTAAACAATAAGGCGACATTAACAATAGTAAATTTAATTAAAAAAACATATTGCCAAGGACAGATTGTTGGATGAGCGAAGCGAAGAATTCAATTTCACTGACCCCTCAAAAAAATTAGCTCCAATGTTTTTTTTTCGAAATCTCTGACCCTTTGCCCCTGCCACGTTTTTGGGATAATTGAAGAAATATTTCTCAGAGTATCGTACTTTTACGATTTTTTCGATTTTTAGTGTGATATTTTCGTGACATTTTGGGCCGATTCGACCAAATGGGTGGGGCTACAAAAATTCATATTTCTCGTGGACATTAAAGTTACAGTGATGTACCTTTTGAAAAAAAAAGTTGAAAAAGTTAGCCAGAAACCATAGAAACAAAGGTTTAATATAAGTTTTTTGAGTTATTTAATAACAATTAACAAGAACAATAGAAATTTGACAACATTCACTTTAAATGCGTTCAAAAGAATTTCAAAAGTAAAGACACATTAAAGATACGCAAACTAAAAACTTATTTAATAAGCTCATCCATGAACGCTACTAAAAAAAGCGTTCGCGAAGCGCAGTAAACAAAAAAAAAACTTTTGTTTCTAGACAATCTGTTTTGTAAGGCACTGTTTCCACTGCTTTTCTTCATGTATCATGGCAAATTTCGCTATTTTTGCTTCACTCGAAATATTGATATCTAGTTACGTATTTAGAAAGGAATCAAACTCCGTCTAAGCCGTAGGCCTACATACATCCAAGTAGTTTAAAGGAAAACTACATTTGAAATTTCCTGCTTTTCTTTGGATTTACGTTTACAAGTATTTCACGCCTTATGGATGAGCGAGCGAACACTTCAATTCACTGACCCCACAAAAAAATTAGCTCTGGTGTTTTTTTTATTGTATTTCTGTCTGTTTGTTCGGCTCTACCGGTCAAACGGCATAATACGATCTTGATGAAAATTGGAAGGGACCATCGATCTCTGAACTTAGACCTGCTTCGTTTTTGGTGCAATCGAATAAATATTTCTCATGAATATCGTACTTGATTATTTCCGATTTTTAATGCAAAATTTTCGTGACATTTGGGCCGATTCTGACCAAACGGGTTGGGCTACAACGTTCATATTTCACATGGACATTAAGGTAATGGTGATGTATTGCCTTTTGAAAGAAAAAGTTGAAAACGTTTGGCAGAATCCATAGAAATAAAGGTTTTAATAAGAGTTTTTTTTAGATATGTAATAACAAAAAACAAGTAACAATAGAAACTTGACAACAATCACCTACAATGCGTTCAAAAAGCAATTGCGAAAGTAAAGAGATCGCACGCAAACTAAAAACTTACAAAAAAGCTCATCCACCAACGCGACTAAAAAAAGCGTTCGCGAAGCGGCCTAGTATGAAACAAACAACAAAAAGATGTGATATCCCCCCCCAAATATAAAAATTTGTAAAAAATGGCAGCCAAGTTCTCCTTCAAAAGTCTTTGTCTGTGAATGCTACATGGCTGTGAGATATAAAGGTTGAGCCAAGCAGTTAATTCTTTCTCCCTAGTTTCGCATAGAAAAGAAGTAAGATCATTTCACCTGTTGACGAGTGCCAAGCCAACCATTTTCGTGGTAAAAAAAAGTAAAACTTTAAACTCAAAATCACAAAAAATCACTTGGCCATTGACGTTTTAGAGTTCTCGTAATGAACCAAAATCAATGGCCAAGTAATTGTTTTATGATTTTGAGTTTAAAATTTTTACTTTTCTTACCCCAAAATGGTTGCTTGGCAGCGAAATATCTTTCTTCTTTTCCAAAAAAAGCGAAACTAAAAAGGAGAAAGGGAATTTTTTTTTAAA